>CM056721.1:65699217-65940566 GCA_029844215.1 Przewalskia tangutica | reverse complement strand
TCGACTAAATAGCAAAAGCGCTCCCAAGTACCTCAAACATGGCTACTCCACACAAGCCAAGTAGATGGCGCGCCCGTAGTATGACTTTAATAAGGCCACAAGGCGACTTATTAACATTTAGATCTCATGCGTAGAACATTACTACCTAGAAAATTGTGGCGGCCTCCCCTACATGGCCGTAAATCTCCTCTATCTGCTCAGTGGCTACCATTAGCTTGACCGGGGGTTATGCGTCTAACTGACCAGGTACAATTCTACTCCACGGTACTACTACACAAGTCTGCTGTAATACAACCTATGTAATTACGATTTGATTACTCTCTTTAAATTAGGGAACTTAAGTCGCGAAGACATTACGTAAGTATTAATCGAGCTTAAGTCAAAGACATTGCCAATAACTCACGTTGATTCTAATATATAGTATACTTTCCAACTATATATTCAAGCAATCATGTAATTTCCAATTACAATAGAGGGCGAATAATTACCTGGAAATAAGCCCATAATTATCCTAGCTAATAAAATCTAAGTAGATCTGGGCAATCGTTTGGCTCGACTCAGAAGCGCTCAAACACGGCTCTAAACCACCCTTAAGTTCTAACCAACTACCACACCTGATACTCCAACGGACTATGGAAATTTCCACTGAGGTTTCGGTTTGGTATTGGCGGGAAGTATAATAATAGGCTTATATCACGGGCTTTTTGTAAAAGGTATAACCTTAGAATACTCACAATGTATTAGTAAGAAATTTGGGCATTATAACGATACTTTGAGTATTTCTACCAGAGAGAGGGTATTATACGGAAACAACTAGGCTAGGGGTACCCCCATGGCTAACACCCGGAGGGGGTATACCCTCGACCCTACCCATTGGGGAACTACCGGCTTGAGGGAGAGGAAGGCTTTTGGGCGAGAACCTCTAGAAGGGAGAGGAGGGATTTTAACACTTAGAATATTTTTGGATGAAGAAGTTCATCAAAGGGAGGGGTATTTATAGGTCAGGGATGGCCAACCAAAGGCGAAGATCAATCCATTGTGTTAGGCAAGTGTAGAGGGCTAGGATTTGACACCTGAAATATCACTGCCTACCGCTTACGACTTTGTGCGAGGCACAAAAAGCGTGCCAAGGTTTAGCCATTTTAGTCAATGGGCGATTTGAAGTCCATGATGAGAGGGGTGCCAAGTGCGGCGCCTCTGCTTGTTTGATCCCAAATATAGCGTTTAAGTCTCTGCCGGAAAAATCCGCCAAAAATTAAAATGACATAGCGGAAATTCCCTACGAAAGAGTGTGCAAGCGTTTCAAATCGAAGCGACTCTGCTTGGTGTTGTGAACAAAAATTAATTACGGCCAACCTTAATACAGAAGTTCAAATTTTCTCGTGCGCCCTGCATACCTACTGCGGAAATCACGAGTATAACATTCTCCTCGCCGAAACATTGCGTCGAATGTTTCCTTCTAAATCTCAAAACAAGCAGCGGCGCCCGGTATAGTCTTCACTACTATATACGAGAACAAACACGCCTGTGTTAGCCCACGAAACAGCTGCGCAAAATACTCGTCAAGTCACGAGAAAACCCTCTAACATCGCGCAGCACTCTCTCCGAGGTCAAATATACTTCCCGTGCGCTCTACAAAAGAAATGATCACATCTATGCTGCGCCGTACATGCTCGCTTCTCTCTTTACTGCATGCGTAAGATACCGCACATCACTTTGTCGCGAGCCTTGCTCAACGACCCGATAAATGAGTGCCGAGGGCTGCTGCGATCGGAGGATGTCGTACCTCGAACTCTTACCACATTACGATCGGCGGTATCTAAAACTTCGAGTTACTATCTCTAGCGTGGTCATCATTAAGTAGAACACTCTGGATGGATCTCGATACTTTTCGAACATCCGCAAGGCCCAAAGTAACTTTCGGGCTAAGTTCCTCTGTTTTCACACGCATGACCGGGGTGATGCTTTCAAGAAGACCGGCCGTCGGCTTTGAACTCTGGCGTCGTCGCCGATTATCCATACGATTTCTACGAGTGCGAACTAACTCAAGACAAACACTCTTATCCGCGAACCTTGCCAACCTGAACCAATCGGCCAAACCTTGCCAACCTCAGACAATCGGCGGCTAAGCAAGGCAAGGCGATATCAGAACAATTTGAAATGGTAGATCAAACACTACCTCCGTAGGAGACAACAATCCCAACTATCCACGAAATCCACGCTTGGCGGCGGCGAATCGTTCTGAGACTCCACGAGTTCTTAACCTGCACGGTAAACTTTTAGAAAGCGAAAATAGCCTGACACAGGCTTTATGCGACATGTCCGCAAGGTAAAGGTAGGCACCGTGCAGCCTTTCAACCGCCGGATAACTCAACACGGTAAATGCGGTCCGAGCGAAGAACGCGATGGGCTGCCCCGTCGACCCGACCACGGTCAGGTAAATCCACGAACTTCGTGCAGTTAGCGAACATGGGCCTAACACCTCGTGACCACTACCCAAGGCGGGACCGCAAGCCCACCGCGAAGCAGGCGCGGGTTGACCAGCATCGTAGCACTGTCCGACCCGTCAGCGAAGCGCGACACTGGTTCCCGATCGAGCAGTCTCGCTAATCGCGTTACGAAAACTGGCGGTGTGCTTAGCTCAGCTACCCCTTTTCGTTTCCGCATTTACTGGGACCTATCGGCAACCTTAACTCGCGTGCACTATGCACTCCAGGTAAAGGTCAAACATAACCTTCACCTTTTCTCGAGATGGCCTCGCCTCTAAGGTCTCTGCGTAAAAAGCTCTAAGGCTCGCGCCTTCTCTATCCCCCCAAAATCTTACTCGGTTAAACAACCGTGATCTAATCGCGACTAACAACTTGTATTATCGAACATAGCACTTAAGGTATACTCACTTATCACACATCTTGATCTCTAGAGGTTAAAGATATATCTATATCTCTTCTTAGCCATGTCGTTCAAATCAAGCACCCGTGAGCGCAACTAAGGAAGGTGACGACTGCCGTGATCACGAAGGCTAAGTCCTCTGAGGACAACTCTTGACACGGACCACGGCGGTCACTGGGTGCAACAAGTACCAACCTAAAGATGACATTCCCGGGATGGCGTCATCTCACTATGAGCGGAAGCCACAGGAGTTCTAACCAACTCTGCATACCCGAATGTCACGAACTCGTGGAAGACCACTCTGCCGGCGGAGGTGCATGTCTGATCTGTGGTGAGGTGACTCGCCTCGAAAGTTACTAAGGACCTTCTTGCTCTGGCCTCTTACGGTGTCGCCCGTTAACATGCGATTTCTACGTCTCGACTGCTGCGCGTAAGCCGCTACGAGCCATACTCAAACTAGCGAAGAATTACTCTTTTCTGACCTCTTTTAGATAGTCCTCGAGACTACATGGTACACGGTATACTCTCTGGTAGCCAAATCTATAGCTAATGTGAGTCAGCCTCTTTGCAATCTAAATTCTCTGTTCGATGCGTGGAGCGAAGGTTAAGTATATCATGGCGCGATGGGACTGCATTGTAGTGCCAAACTCTGCTTGGGGCTAGTGACGTCGCGAAATCCCGAATGAAGCACTACCCTAGGTAATGATTGGGCTGTGCCCTCGCCACCCTACGTACTGCTGCTCGCGGCTCCATTGCCTTGCCTCTGAGCTCGGGTTGCCTGCGGAGGCATGTCGGTGAGGAAAGAAATACGTTAGAGGTCGACTTACAACACGGCTCTAAGGCACGATCTCGAGTGAGAAGAATGAAGCCAATCCTAAAATATCCTATAGCCTCACGATTATTGATGCTTGGTGCACGGCACAATAATCAAGACTCTCTTGGATCTGATGCGTGAGCACTTTCAGAGATCGCTGCTCTGATACCACTTTTGTCCACGACCAAACAGGGCCGTGGTTGGTGCCTTACCGGGCACCTAGTGACCTGCATGGAGTAATCGGAACATAAAACACATACATGAAACAAGTGAAGTACAAAGCGATGTCAGGAAAACTTGCCTTTGGCGTATATAAATAACAACTTTTACAAATGAGCAGTTTAATCCTTTTACAAACCACCTTGTAGCGGTACTCTGGACCTACAGAAATGATACGACAACAATGGCGGGACGGGGCCCGCCGTACCCACGAATGTAGCACCTACAACAGGGGACTATGCGAGATAAGCCTCGGATGAAGCGGGCTTCCAGCGCTGACGCTGACCACTGGGCGAGATCGGCGGCGGTGTACCTCGACTGCGGCATGAGCGCGCCCGAAGGAGAGTCGATTACAACGGTGCAGTATGTGGCGAAAATACATGCGTAAATGAAATCATAGCGATCATATAAGCGGGAGCGTATGATAACGAACTCGATTCACAACCAGCGATCGTATCAGTCGGGGACTCGCGCCCTCAGTCATCACTCAAGTATAACAATGGGTCTCGGGCCACAGCATCAATCATGCGTGGAATACCTTATCACTGCCGGATCTATGATATAAAAGCACCGAGGAACACATGAACACGGTCGCTTTGTGTCATAATAAAGCATGCGGGGTAGAAATGCGAAGGCATAGCGGCTACTAAAAACCCACGGTACCAACAAGGTCATGAGCGTATCATAAGATGCATCTGGACCGTCACATGATCAAGGCGGCCTTTGCGCTGATGTCGATGTCTGGCGTCTAACCTGGAACTCCGCGACTCCGCGTAGGCCAATCTCGTCGGCGCGTGAGGTATTCCCCGCGTCGGTAGCTACTCCCGGCGTCGTCTGGACTTAAGATCGCGTAGCCACATGGACGCGTGCCCGTAAAGGGCCAGCGTACTAACACGGAACTCTCGTAGCTCCATAGGCCCGGGACTGCGTGAGGTATTCTCGAATCATAGGTCCGTCGACCCGCTGAGTCTACCCGCGTGGAGGCTTAACCCGGAATCATCTCGAGATGAATGCCACAATACTATCATAACCCGATAGTTAATAAAGCAAAATCAGAAACCCGCCCTTCGCAAACATCACGAATACTAACCGCGTAGCGTCCCGACCGTTTACTTATCAAAGCAATCGAAAGTATTACAAGGCTATCACAAACCAATACAATCGGGTTGTTCACACGGTACCTTCTATATATGATTAACAAGATCGGGTTTTATCCCCAAGTACTTCATACATTAACTCTTTAAAGATCGTTACTTTCACTGATGTCACACAATACGTAGTATAAAATGAAGTGACTATCATTTTAAAGTAAATCGATTACTTCTCTTTGTAAAATCAAGTAGCAACATTCTTTTCAATGATCAAGTTTGCCTAGTTTCCAATGTTCAAGTTTCTCATTTTAGAAAGGTTTAGTAGTTCATAGTCTTATTCATTTGAGAATATAATTCTCCTTAAAACTATCTGAGAAACATAAGTCTTATATGTGAGTAGGATATTCTTGTTTATAACAATTTTATTACAATGACCGTGATGCAGGAAATATCATTTTGTCTAAATCTTAGCTTCATGCGGATGGAAGTTTCTCTTAGTTTTAATAATACTTAATTAGTCAAAGCATTTCCTTTTATTAACTACTGATGGTTTGTCGATGCGTTCTGATTTAGAAATCAGTAAAACATTCTTAAGCGTTATACCTAACTTCCCATAAAGCTAGTATAACTCTTAAGTTTTCAAAAACCAAGTATTATCTTCTTTCAAAATGATTCAAAAATCTTTTGAAATACTTCAAGTTCTTTATTAACACATAACAAGCGGTTATAGTTCACGTCGATTACCTTTTAAAAACCACGTGTATTTTCTTACCAACATAAATGTTATAACCAGCTTCCCGTAAAGTCGTTATAACAACTTTATGTTTAACTAATCATACATTTTAGCACGTATGCGTCTGGTCTACATAGTTCACACATATCATGCTAGAAGAGATAGGAAGAGGTTCACGTACCTCGCGGCGATTATCGACTAAATAGCAAAGCGCTCAGTACCTCGAGGCATGGCTACTCACTAAGCCAAGTAGATCGCGCCCTGCGTAGTACTTGACCTATAAGGCCACAGTGACATTAACATTTAGATCTCATCGTGAACATTCTCTAGAAAATTGGCACCTCCCCATGGCGGCGTAAATCTCTCTCTATCGGTAGGCTGCGAAGCCAACCGGGGTTATGCATCTAACAGCGGGTACAATTCTACTCCACGGTACTACTACACAAGTCTCATGTAATGACCTATGTAATTACGGTTCGATACTCTCTTTAAATTCGGGCTTAAGTCGCGAAGACATTCTGTAAGTATTAATCGGGCTTAAGTCAAAGACATTGCCAATAACTTCGTTCAGTTCTAATATATAGTATACTTGACTATATATTCAAGCAATCATGTAATTTCCAATTCTGATAGAGGCGAGATAATTACCTCGATAAGCCCGTAATTATCTAGCTTAAAGTCGATCTGGGCAATCGTTTAGCTCGACTCAGGCGCTCGACCCATCTAAACCACGTAGAAGTTCTAACCAACCACACAATACTCAGCGGACTATGGAGATTTCCCTAGGGTTTCGGTTTGGTGACTGACGGGAAGTATAATAGTATATCTGGGCTTTTTGTAAAGGTATAACCTTAGAATACTACAAGGTATTGGCTAAGGAAATTTGGGCATTATAACAATACTTTTGAGAGTATTTCTACCAAGAGAGGGGTATTATCACGAACAACTAGGCTAGGGGGTACCCAGTGCACCCAAGGAGGAGGTATACCATCTGCTGCCAGCTGGGAACTCGACCAAGGGGAGGAAGGCTTTTGGGCGAGAACCTGCAGAAGGGAGAGGGAGGATTTTAACACTTAGAATATTTTTTTGGATGAAGAAGTTCATCAAAGGGAGGTATTTATAGGTCGAGGATGGCCAACCAAAGGCGAAGATCAATCCGTGTGTTAGGCGAGTGTAGGGCTAGGATTTACCAAACACAAATATCCTACCTACCATGACTTTGTGCGAAACAAAAGCGTGCCAAGTTTAGCCATTTTAGTCAATGGGCGATTTGAAATCCACCGATGAGAGGGTGCCAAGTGGCGCCCTCTTGTTAATCAACGCGTTCGTCTGGAAAAATCCGCCAAAAATTAAAAATGACATGGCGGAAATTCCCTACGAAAGCGTGAAAGCGTTTAGTCGAAAAGCGACTCTAGCGGGTGTTGTGAACAAAATTAATTCGGCCAAGCCTTAATCTGAGTTCAAATTTTCTCGTAAGCCCGCATTACCTACTGCGGAAATCTGGGGTATAACGATTTATATTACGATAGCATTGTGTAAATTGTGATTAGAAATCATGGTTAATGTAGGAAATATTGGGGATAGGAAAAGTGTGAGCCTTAGAGCTTTATCGTGGAGACCTTGAAGGCAAGGCAATCTTGAGTAAAAGATTACATTTGTGTTTGACCCTTATCGGTCATAGTGCACGTGAGATATATTTGTATATAAGTCCTGAGTTGTGTGAAATGAAGAGGGTAGTTGAGCTAAGAAGACCGCTAGGTTTTAAATAGCGTGATTAGTGAGATTGTTAGGATCGGAGAAGCAAGTGTTTCTGCGAGTGGGTCGGGTTGAGGACATGCGCGAGTCGACCGCGACTGTTTTATAGTAAGTCGGTTGTGGTGGTCACTTGGTGGTAGAGTCGCGAGGGTATTAGGCCCGAATTAGTTAACCATCGTGCGAGTTCGTGGATGCATTCAACGATGAGTCGGGCGATGGGGTGAGCCATCGTGTCTTTCGATCGGGACCGTTGCTTAGCGGTGATGATATATCGAGAAAGGTTGTAAAGGCGCAGGGTGCCTACTCACCATATGTGACGGTGGAGCCAGTGCGGCTATTTCTTTTGGAGGTTTTACGGGCGGGGTTAGGAACTTCGGTGAGTCTCGATATCACGATTCGCCTCGGGCGGTGTTTGGATTTGAGGGTAGTGTGAGGATGGTTGCCTCTGTTGAGGAGTGTTTTAATAGCTATCATTTGGTATTAGGATGTCTCTTTGTGGCCTTGTAGGGCGGAAGTGTAAGTTCTTGGTCGATTGGTTCGAGGTTGGCAAGGTGAGATAGTTGGTTTATATTTATTTGCGAGGATGTGGATGGTGAAGCCTATCGGGAGAGGTGCTCGGCGGCTCGAGTCAGCGAAGTCGTGCGGATGTCGGCGGCGGCAGGTTCGAGTTGACGGTGGAGTCTTCTGAAGGTACCACCGGAAGGGTGTGGCGAGTTTTGGAAAATAGAAACTTAGCGAGTTACTTTGGGCCTTTTGATTATGTGAAGAGTAGGCGGGTTGCCTATATGTTAGTATTGCCGTCAGAGCGTAGGAAGCGATGCGTCCGTCTTTCATGTTGCTATGTTGGAAGAGTATAAGATCCGTCAGTGTTCCCAGTTAATGATGACCAAGTTAGAGGTAGTAACCCAGAGTTTTGGAAACTGAAGCAGTAATAGGAATGTGGTAAGTTATGAGAAAGAGTCCGAATGTACGAGAAGGGTATGTGAGTAAGGGAGAAGCGGCGTGTGTTGAGAACACAGATGTGATCATTTCGTTTGTAAAGAGAAAGTGGCGAAGGGAGTATATTATAGACTTTGGGATGAGAGATTTTGTTATACTAGAGATGATTCCTCGTGGACTTGGATTAAGTATTTGCGCATGTGTTATTTGATGGCCAGGCGTGGCGTGATTGTTTTCGTAAATATAGCAGTGAAGACTATACTGGCGCATGTTTGTTTTGAGACTTAGAAGGAACATTCGGGACGAATGTTTCTAAGGAGGGGAGAATGTTATACCGTATTTCAGTATATGCGTGAGGCGTACGTAGAAAAGTTTGAACTTTAAGTAGGCTTGGACGGAAATATTTTGTGCACAACACCCGATTAGAATCGTTTTTCGACGAAACGTTTTACAAAGCTTGCGAGGGGAAAAATGCGGCTATGTCATTTATAATTTTTGCGGATTTTTCCGTGAGACGAAATATTTTGGACCAGCGGAGGGTGGCACTTGTCACCTCGAGTGGCGTGCTAGTTGGCCGATGGGTCACGATTTTTGGCCATGTTTTGTGCCTTATTTTTGTGCCATGTTTGGTGCCTTATTTTGTGCCTTGTTTTGTGGTGTAGGGTTAGGGTGCATGGCTTGATCTTGGCCTCCACTTGCCCACATGGCTTGATCTTGTCGTTGGTTTCCTATAAATACCCGGCACTGTGAAGACTTCCCGTCAGGCTTCTAAGTCTTGAAAGCTCTCTTATCCCCCCAGTGTAGTGTCTCGTCAGAGTCCCCCTCCCCCTTTGAGGAGGCCCTTGCGAAACCCTTCCATTCAGTGGCCTTTGGCGAAAGTACCCACTCTCTTGAGTGTTGTTCTCGTGAAACACCCCCTTGGTAGAAAATACTCTCAGTATTGTTACTATACCCAAAATACCTTAGCCTTATACCTTGTAGTATTCAAGATACCTCTATCGTAGAGCCGGAAATACTACCTTATGTCCTTTTGTCTCAAAGCGAAACCCATAGGAACATCTTAATGCGGTTGAAGGATTAAGAAGAAGTTCGTAGAACTTCTAAAGGGTTGTTTGGAGGCGGGTTGAAGCGCCAGTAGGAGCTAAGCGTTGCTCGGGATCGACATTTATACTTGGATAATTATGGGCTTACTGAGGTAAATATCTTGTCTCCACTATTGTAATTGAGTTTGCATACTATTGAAGTATAAGAATTAAGTATAAGTTATATACAAGGAAGGTATATAAGAAGGAATTGGCTGTACTTACATAGGGCGGTATTCTGATGAACTTGTGAAGTTTGTGGGTAGGAAGAGGCTGATTTTCCTTAGAAACTTGTATCTAGATTTATTCTCTGAAGTAGTCTAGACATTGATAGACTTGTATAACCTTTATAGGTTGAATGTTACGCAAGTAGCATGTACTACTTGAAAGGTGGACAAGGTTAGCGGGTTATAAGCGAGTGGGCGTTTTGCTAATAGTCGATAATCGTCGCGAGGTATGTGATTCTTCCTATACTCTTGAGCATGATATTTTAAAATATATATAGTCACGGTGAGCGTCGTGTGTTAAGCGAATAATAATTACGGCAATGTCTTTGACTTAGCACGAATAATAATTACGGCAATGTCTTTTGACTTAAGCTGAATAATCTTGAAGTATTTCAAAGAATCTTGAATCATTTTTAACAGAAGAGTAATACTTGGTTTTAAAAGCTTAAGAGTTATACTAGCTTTATGGGAAGTTAGGTATAACGGCTTAAGAGAGATAAAAGAATGATTTATTGATTTAAGAAGTTAAGAGACTTGATCTTAAAAGATAAGAGACTTGACTTAATTAATTAATATGAATTTTGAGTGAAACCTCATTCGTGAGAAATGAGTACTTGGTTTTTAAAAGCAATAATGTTTTACTGATTTCGGAAATCAGAATAAGTATCGAACAAACCACAACAGCGCTAATAAAGGGAAATGTTTTGACTAATAAAGTATTATTAAAACCAGTAGAAACTTCCATCTGCATAGAAGCTAAGATGAGACAAAATGATATTACATTTCCTAGATCATGACTGCTGTAATAAGATTGTTATGAACAAGAATAACCTACTCACACATAAGGTATATGTTTCTCAAATTGTTTTAATGGATTAAAACTATGAACTACGAAACCTTTCGAAAAATGAGAAACTTGAACATTTGAAATTAGGCAAACTTGTTGTTACTTGATTTTACAAAGGGAAGTATTTTGGTTTACTTAAAAGATAGTCACTCTATTTTTATACTACGGGTATTGTGTGACTTTTGTGAAAGTAACGTATCTTTTAAAGAGTTAATGTATGAAGTACTTTGGGGATAAAAACCCGACTTGTTTAACATAAAGTAGAAAGTATCTTGTGTGAATAACTTGATTGTGTTGGTTTGTGATAGCCTTGTAATACTTTCTTGTTGGTTTGATAAGTAAACATGTTAGGATGCTACGTGTGTTAGTATCTTATGATGTTTGTGTAAAGGGGTTCTCCCTCGATTGCGCTTAAGTTGTTTAACTATCAGCCGTTATGTTGGTATTGTACCACTCACCTTGACATAATCCCGGAGGTTAAGCTGCCCTCCGATGCGGGGTAGACTTCGGTAGTGCATGTGACCTATGATTCGAGAATACCTAAATGCGGGTCCGGGGCCTATGCGAACTCTGAGAGCTCGGTTGGTGTGCGGCCTTTATAATCATGCGGTCTATGTGGCTATGCGGTGCGAGTCGGCGGATCTTGGGAGTAGCTACCACCGATGCGGGAATACCTAAATGCGGGCACATGAGGTTGGCCTATGCGGAGCTGCGGGAAGTTCGGGGCTGAAGCAGCGCATTTAGATCTTTGCGAGCGAGTGGCGGCTTTGATCATGTGGCGGTCTATCTGAGATCTCGTAGTACGATTTATGACCACTGTTGTGCTTGTAGGTTTTAGTAGTCGGCTATGCCTTCGTAGTTACCGTCGGTTTCTTATGACACGGTGGGACACTGGTGTTCATGTGTGTTCCTTGGTGCTTTTATATCATAGGCTGTGATGAGGAAGGTATTCCACGGGCATGATTGATGTTATGGGCGTGAGACCCGTAGTGATATTTAGTGATGACTTTGAGGCGTGAGTCCACGACTTGACATATTTGCTTATTTATTGTGGCGTAGTTTGGTTATCATACATGTCTCTGTTTTATATAGACTACTATGATTTCATTTCTGATATTTTGATTTCACATACTTGGTACTGTTATGCGACCTCGCCCGAGTGCGTTCATCTGCATGAGTTGAAGTACACGATCGTTGATCTAGCTCTCGAGTCACGGTTCGGCGTTTGGGAAGCTCCGTTTCTCGGAGGCTTATCGGTGGTATAGTCCCTGTCGTAGTAGGTGCTTACATTGAGGGTATGGCGGGGCCACTGTCCGCCATTGTTGTCATGTCCTATTAAGTGCAGTAATCTTGTTGTGGCGAGTTGTAAAGGGATATAGCTATTCGGATTTAAGTTTTATATATTATGCGAAAAGGCAAATTTTCTCGAATAAGCTGTTTTACACTTCTTGATATTTCATGTCTTGTTTTATATTCGATTACTCGATGTATGTCTACTTGGGTGCGGGGTAAGGCACGATCCAGGCAGGTTGGTCGTGACAATAACAAACATGAAAGCCGGACGTCTTGCCTCACAAGTCGGACGGCAATGCTAACATAAGCAACTTGGCTATTTTCCAAATGATCTGCAAAGGCCCAAGTAACTTTCGGGCTAAGTTTCCTCTGTTTTCCAAAACTCGTCACACCGCTTTCCGGGTGGTACCTTGAAGACCAGCGTCGACACAGCTCTAAGTGTAATCGCCGATTATACGCCACGACTCACGGTGACTCACGAGCTGCCGATAATCTCTTACGGATAAGGTTCACCTATCCACGTCTGCGAAACAAGTATGCACCAACTATCCCGAACGCCAACATCAGAACCAATCGGCCGGCTTACACTTCGCCCTCAAGGCTTCATGGCGACACCGAATCTTTGAAATGGTAGCTATAAAACACTCCTCGATAGGAGACAACAATCCTCGCGGCTACCCACCGAAATCCACAGCGGCGGCAGAAGCGAATGCGTCTTGAGACTACTTTGAGTTCTAACCTTGCACAGTAAAACTTCGAGAAAAAAAAAGAAATAAGCGTAACACAGGCTCCTTGCTGTCATAAGGTGAAAGTAGGCACCTCGTGCGACCTTACAACGCTACGATATAACATCTCGCGTAACCTCTGCCGAGTAAGCGGTCTTGGTGAAAGACAAGAGGTGACCCGGCCCGACCCTTTGCGGTCGAGCGCATCCCACGAACTCGTCTGTTGGTTAACTAAACTTGGGCCTAACACCCTCGTGACCCCGCTTTTTGGCGGGACCACCTCGAGCCCGGCCCGCACTACTGGCGCGAGTTGACCCATGATCGGTCATGACGGAACCCGACCCTCTGTCGCGCAAAACTCTTGTTCCCCGATCCGGAACAATCTTACAATCAAGTCACGAAAACCTAGTGGTCTTCTTAGATCAACTACCCTCTTTCATTTCACACTACTCAGAGACTTATCCCAAAAACATAGCTCACGCATACAATGCACTTTGATAAGGGTCAAACATAAAATAACTCTTTTACGAGATGGCCTCGCCTCTAAGGTCTCTACGTATAAAAATCTAAGGCTCGCACTTTCCCTATCCCCGATCTTACCACGATAACTAACCATGATTAACCTGATGTTATACGAGCATAACACTTAAGATATACTCGTCTTATCACACATACTAATCTCGGAGGGTTTAACGATATACCATATCTGGCTTCACTCGCTGTCGTTCTAATCAATCACCTTGGTGGCGCATAGCTAGGAAGGTGATGAACTAGCCGCGATCTGAAGGTGAGTCTCTGCGTCGCGCCACCTTTGGTCGGACAATTTCTGCAAAATGGACCTGCTGGCGCGCATAACAAGTACCCGATAAAAAGCGACATTCCCGGGATGGCGCTGTCACATCATGAACAACGAGAAAAAGCGAACTCGGTGGCTAGAACCTATGTATATCTGTGAACGAAGCCACGGAGTTACGGCCAACTCCTGCGTACTCGAGCGTCACGAACCACAGGGAGGACACTGCGATGCGATGGCGCGTATCTAATCTGCTGAGGCGATTCGTCTCGAAAGTTACCAAAGGACCTGCATTACGGCCTCTTACGCGATCTTGGTTAACGTCGATCCTTACGTTTCTCGGCTGCTGCGCATAAGCGTACAGGCCATGCTCGAAACTGGTGAAGAGCTACTCTTCTTGCACCCTCTCTTAAATAGTCATTAAGACCGTGAAGAATCGATACCTAAAATACTCTCGGTTGCTAACTCCAGCTAGCTAATGCGGTCGTCTCTTTGCAATCTATCTTGTCTGCTGCTGGTCGTGGGCGAAGGTTCAAATCTCTTGGCATGATAGGAACCTCTAACATTGTGCTAGACTCTGCTTTGAAATTTGGTGGCGTCAGAACTCCCGAATGAAGCACCACCCAAGTGATGATTGGGCACGTGCCCTAGTAACCCTCTGTGCTCTCGCGGCTCCGCCATTTGCCTTGCATACAGGCGGGTTGCCTTGCGGAGGCATAGCGGTAAGGAAGAAATACGTTAGAGGTCCGACTTATAACCACGGCTCTAAGGCGCGATCTCGAGTGAGAAGAATGGAAACCGATCCTAAATATCCTATAGCCTCACGATTATTGGTGTGGTGCGCAACGCGATAATCGAACTACTAGATACGATCTGTAGACGCTTTCAGGATTAAGCGCTCACGATACCACTTTTGTCATGACGGCGAACCGGGCGTTCAGTGCCTTACCGGGCACCCAGTAGACATATCAGTGTCGGCGGAATATAAAACAAGACATGAAATCAATGTAAAGAGACACGATTTATCAAATAAAGAGTGTCCTTGGCAAATATATAAATATCTCATGAATGACGATTCATCCCGACTTTACAGCGGGACTACGGACCTAAGAGTTTTACAACACAGCGTCGGGGCGGGGCCCGCCATACCCACGAATGTAAGTACTCTGACAGCGGGGACTATACGAAAGATAAGCCTCGGGAAGCGGAGCTTCCCAATATTTGAGCCCATGATCCTAGGCGAGGATCGGCGGTAGTGTACCTCACTGCGGCATGAGCGGCCCCAGGAGGTTAGTACAGCGGTACCAAGTATGTGAAATTGAAAATCATAAATTAAATCATAATTATCACGACCGAACGGGCGTATTTCTTTGCTACCGGGCACCCTGATACAACATCAGTGTCAATGGAACATAAAACACAATATGAAATAATGTAAAGAAACACATGTTTATCTGAAGAAAAGTTGCCTTTCCGTAAATATATAAAAACTTAGATCCGACGATTACATCCCATTACAACCACACTTGCGATTACTACTGAGACCTCTGAAGGATATGACAACAACGGCGGGACGGGGCCGTCATACCACGAATGTAGCACTGCAACAACGAGGACTATGCGAATAAGCCTCGGAGAAGCGGAGCTTTCCCGAATCTTGACTGTGACCACTAGGCGAGGATCAGCGGCGGTGTACCTCGACTGCGGCGTGAGCGGCCCCGAAGGAGTCGATGCAACGGTACCAAGTATGCGGCGAAAATCACGTAAATGAAATCATAGTAGTCTATATAAAGCGGGAGACATGTATGATAGCAAACTACGATTCACGATAAATAGCGGTCATGTCAAGTCGGGGACTCGCGCCGTCAAAGTCATCACTCAAATATAACAATGGGTCTCACGCCAGACATCAATCATGCGTGGAATACCTTCCGCCAGCTGGCGATCATGATATAAAAGCATCAAGGAATACCATGAACACGGGTCCGCGTGTCCTAATAAAACCGTCTGGGGTAAATGCGAAGGCATGGCCAGGCTACTAAAAACCCAGTACCAACAAGGTCATAAAGCGTATCATGAGATCTGTCTAGCCGTCGCATGATCAAAGGACCTTCGCGCGATGATTTAATGTCGCGTCTAGCCACAGAACTTGTCGTAGCTCGCGTGACCACTCGATGGCCCGCGTGAGGTATTCCCGTCGGTAGCTACTCCCGGCGTCACGGACTCGCCGTCCGCGTAGCCACCGCGACGCGTGACCATAAAGGCGCGGCTGCACGAACTCTCGTAGCTCGCGTGGGTCACCAGACCCGCGTGAGGTATTCTCGAATCATAGGTCACGGACCGCTGAGTCTACCCCGCGTGGAGCGGCAACCGGAATCATGGTGATACTGATACTATCATAACGACATCGTTTAAGCGGCGCATAAGCCTGATCGAGAAAACCGGCTACGAACATCACAAGATACTAACCCGTAGCATCTGGCATGTTTACTTAACAAATCAACAGAAAGTATTACAAGGCTATCACAAACCAACACGATCAAGTTATACACACAAGGTACTTTCTACTATATGATTAACAAGATCGGGTTTTATCCCCGAAGTACTTCATACATTAACTCTTTAAAAGATCGTTACTTTATAAAGTCACACAATACAGTAGTATATGAAAATAGAGTGATTATCTTTTGAAGTAAATCAAAACACTTACCTTTGTAAAATCAAGTAACAACATTATTTTCCAAACGTTCAAGTTTGCCTAATTTCAAATGTTTCACGTTTCTTATTTTAGAAAGGTTTCGTAGTTCATAGTTTTATTCATTTAAGAATATTATTCTCTTTTAAACAATCTGAGAAACATAAGCCTTATATGTGAGTAGGATATTCTTGTTTATAACAATCTTATTACAGCAGCCATGATCTAGGAAATATCATTTTGTCTCATCTTAGCTTACATGCGGATGGAAGTTTCTCTTGGTTTAATAATACTTCATTAATCAAACATTTCCCTTTATTAACGATGCAGTGGTTTGTCGATACACATTCTGATTTCTGAAATCAGTAAAACATTATTCCTTTCAAGACCAAGTACTCATTACTCACGAATGAGGTTTCACACAAAATTCACATTAAGTCAAGTCTCTTATCTTTTAAGATCAATAACTCATTCATTTTATCTTTCTTAAGCCGTTATACCTAACTTCCCATAAAGCTAGTATAACTCTTAAGTTTTAAAACCAAGTATTACTATTCTTTCAAAAGCAGTTCTTAAGTCTCTTGAATTACTTGAGATCTTTATTGTCGGGCTTAAGTCAAAAGACATTGCCGTGACTACGTTCGATTAACGCAGCGTCGTCTAAGTACTATATATATATTCTTTTAAAATATCATGCTCGAGAGGATAGGAAGAATCACATACCTCGCGGCGATTATCGACTATTAGCAAATCGCTCATGGTATAACCCTACTTTGGTCCGCATACTCAGTAGCACGTCTTTCATGAACATTCAACCTATCAGGTTATACAAGTCTATCAAAGTCTAGACTGCTCGGTAGAATAAATCTAGATACAAGATCCTACGGAAAATCGGGCGACACTTTATCAGTCAAACTACACAAAGTCTCTTTATGTCTGATCCTACGTAATTCTGATTCGATTCTCTTCTTTAGATTGAGCTTAAGTCCAAAGACATTGCGAAAAACTATATTGATTCTATTAATAGTATACTTCAACTATATATTCCTACAACATGTATTTCCAATTCTGATAGGGGAATGATAATTACCTCGATAAACCCGTAATTATCAAGTATAGATGTCGATCCTTATGGCGCTTAGCTCACTACTCAAGGTGCTCCAGCGCTCCAAACAACCCTTAGAAGTTCTCATAACTTCTTCTTAATACTCAACCAACTATGGAGATTTTCCTTAGGGTTTCGGTTTGAGACAAAAGGGCGTTCGGTAGTATTTTGGGCTCTACGTATAGAGTATCTTTGGAATACTACAAGGTATCGACTAAGGTATTTTGGGTATAACAACAATACTTTTGAGAGTATTTCTACCAAGAGGGGTATTTATACGAGACAACACCACAAGGGGGTGTATACCCGCCGGCCAACCAGCTAGGGGTACTCTCGGCGAGGAGGGGAAGGGCTCTCGGCGAGGGCACTTCTCAAAGGGAGGCTAGGGCGAGAACCACACTACAAGGAGGAGGATTTTAACAACTTAGGAAATTTTAGGAATGGATGAAGAAGTCTTCCAAAGGGGTATTTATAGTACAAGCGAGGCCAACGATGGCGAGATCATGCAGTGCAAGGCAAGTGTAGGGCGAGATTCACCCGTGTGTCATATCCATCTACCACCGAAATATCCTACCAACCCTTGACCCGACAAGGCCGCTGTCGTCCACTTTACGCCGCTGATGAGAGGGTGCGAAGTGTAAGCCCTCGTTGGTCCAAAATGTTCGTCTCTCGGAAAAATCCGCCAAAAAATAAAAATGATATAGCGGAATTTTCCCTTCCGCCAGAAAGTTGTAAAGCGTTTAGTCAAGCGACTCTAATCGGGTGTTGTGCACAAAAATAAATCGACCCGAGCCACAAAGCCCAAACTTTTCTCGTGCGTCCATACCACGGAAATCGGGGTATAACAATAATAGTCTATATAAGCGGAAGACATATATGATAACGATTTCGATACACAATATATGGCGATCCGTCAGTCGGGGACTCGCGCCCTCGAAGTCGTTACTCAAATACAACGATGGGTCTCACGCCGCGCGTCAATCGTGCGTGGAATACCTTCGCCACTCCGCGATCTATGATGTAATAACACGAGTACCACATGAACACGGGTCCCACGTGTCATAATAAAACCGTCTGGGGTAAATGCGAAGGCATAGCCGACTACTAAAACCCACGGTACCAACAATGCTATAAAACTATATCACGGGGTCTTTCTAGCCGCGCACGTGTCGAAGGTGGCGGCTCGCCCTCGGTATCAATATGCGCGTCTGAATCTGGAGCATCTGCTGCTCGCGTAGGCCACGCATAGGCGCGTGAGGTATTCCTCGCGTCGAGCGGTAACCCCGGTACCTCACGGACTCCGCGATCGCGTAGTCTCATAGGCCGCGTAGTCACGCCAAACGCGTAGGCGTCCCGCGTCGGGATAAAACACCGGAATGATCAATCACGGAGCATACCTGCTCGCGTAGTCACCGCGACGCGTAGGCTGTATAGACCGCGTCGAGGGTGGCAAGCCACCGGTATATCAAGTCGAGGGTATGTGATAATATATGATCTGGCGACTTATCGTTAATCAACATAAGCCGCAAGGGAAACTCGGCTACACAAACATCATAAGACACTAACAGCGTAGCATCATAACATGATTACTTATCAAACCGATCAGAAAGTATTACAAGGCTATCACGAACCAACGTAGTCAAGTTATTCACCCGAGTACTTTCTATTTTATGATAACAAGTTCGGGTTTTAACCTCAAAGTACTTACATCATTAATTCTTTAAAAGATCAGTTTCTTTCACAAAGTCACCACGATACGTAGTATCAAAAATAGAGTGACTATCTTTTTAAGTAACCGAAGCGATTTCCTTTTTAATATCAAGTAACAACATTCTTTTCCAAGCGTCGAGTTTGCCTAAGTTGATTACTCGAGTCTTTTATTTTGAAAGGTTTAGTAGTTCATAGTTTTAATCACTTACTAATATAATTCTCCTTTAAAACAATTTGAGAAACATATGCCTTATGTGTGAGTAGGTTATTCTTGTTCATAACAATCTTATTAGAGCACCGTGATCTAGGAAATGTAATATCATTTTGTCTCGTCTTAGCTTACATGCGGATGGAGATTTCTCTTGGTTTTAATAATACTTTATTAGTCAATACATTTCCCTTTATTAAGCCTATTTGTGGTTTGTTCGATACTTATTCTCATTTCAAAATCAATAAGGCTTTCATAAATAATTAAATAAATAGTTCCTTTTATCTCTCTTAAGTCGTTATACCTAACTTCCCGTAAAGCTAGTATAACTTCTTATGCTTTCAAAACCAAGTATTATCCTTCTTTCAAAAAGTTTCTTAATTCTCTTGAAATACTTCAAGATTCTTATTGTCGGGCTTAAGTCAAAAGACATTGCAGTAAAACTACGTTCGATTAACACGTATGCGTCTCTTAGTACTATATATATTCTTTTAAAATATCATGCTCGAGAGGATAGGAAGAATCACATACCTCGCGGACGATTATCGACTATTAGCAAAATGCTCACGGCTATAACGCTAGCCTTGTCCACCTTCCAAGTAGAACATGCTACTTTCATGAGCATTGACTATAAAGGCCATATCGTCTATCAGCGTCTAGACTACTCTGTAGAATATTCTACGAAAAAATTGGCGACAACTTCCCTGCGGTTAAACTACGAGTCTCACATAAATCTGGTCCTATGTAAATGCAGTTTAATCTTCTTACGTAATATCCTTCTATTACAGTTCAATTCTCTTACGTAATATCTTACATGTATCTTATATTCATTTCTATACTACTACGGTATGTAATTTCCAATTACAATAGAAGGACAAAGTATTTACCTCGATAAGCCCAAAATTATCCAAGTTTAAGCGTCGATCTGAGCAACGTTTAGCTCCTACTCTGGGTGCTCGACTGCTCCAAACAACCCTTAGAAGTTCTCAACCTTGCTTAAAACCAATGGTATGAAGATTTTCCTTAGGGTTTCGTTTTGTGGTGAAGGAAGTATAATAGTATTTATGGGCTTTTAGTATAGGTGTAACCTTGGAATACTACAAGGTATTGGGCCGTAGTATTTTGGAATAGTAACAATACTTGGAGAATACTTTTCTACCAAGGAAGTCTTGAAAAACAACTTTTGGAAGTGGGGGTAGTTTCGGCCAAGGCTCACAAAGGGGGAGGGGTTTCGGCTAGCATAACTAGGAATGGGGGGGGGGGGAGAGGTTCTCTCGGCTAGAGCTCTCAAGAGAGGGGGGGAAGGGATTTTAAGACTTAGAAATGTCAAAGTGTGGATGAATAAGTTCATCAAATAAGGGGGGTATTTATAGGCCAACCAATGGCCAAGATCCAAGACAAGTGGGGCAAGTGGAGGGTGTAGATTAGGACATGTGTGTGTGGGTCCCACTTGGTCATCTACCATACAAAATATCCTACCAACTCCTTGACAAAAAAATAAAGGCAAAACGTGCCAATGGAAGACCATTTCTTCCATACACTTGAGGGTGACAAGTGTAAGCCTCTCGTTAGTCCAAAATATTTCATCTCTCGAAAAATCCATAAAAATTATTAATGACATAGTAGTATTTTCCCTTATGAAGTTTGGAAAAGCGTTTAGTCGGAAAAGCGATTCTTTTAGGTGTGTTGTGCACAAAATTTTGGTCCTTGCCTAACTTAAGGCTTAAACTTTTATACGTACGCCCTCCCGTACATACTCTGGAAATACGGGTTATAACAACAAGTGGATAGTTTTGGCAAGAAAGTGGGCAAGACAAGTGGTCAAAGTCTTGCATGGCATTTGCATGGCTAGTGGACAAAGGGACCAGCATGCAAACACTTGTCCTAAATCTATGCCATACACATGTCTCGATCCTAACCCTTGGTTGTCTATATAAACACCTCTAATTGATGAAAATCTTCCACGCTTAGAATATTTCAAGACTTGAAAATAATTTCCCTCTCATCCTCTCTTCTTGCTCTCGTCGAACACCCCTCCTTAACCGATGTTGTCCAAAATTCCTAAACTTCTAAGTGTTCTTCCTTAATGTATTAGGAAGATTAGTAACAAGAGTTAGACAAGATTTCACACCTAGCCTCAAAATCCCCTTGGCGAGGCGTACCAAAAATGGAGCCTTAGTGTTCTTCACTTTTTGGAGTTAATTCTTGAATAGAAGTTGGTTAGGAACTTCTAAAGGTGACTTGTGGTGGTTTGGAACACAAAGATTTGGAGCTAAAACTTGCTTAGGAACGACTTTAAGTTCTTGGATATTTTTGGGCTAAATTGAGGTAATGAACCTTAACCTCTTTGTGAAGTTGATTACTATGTATATTGGATATTATACATATATTGGAAGTATATTATGGAGTATGAGATATAAGGAAAGATTTGGACCTTGTTATATAAAGATTGGAAAATAAGTTGAAGGATTAATGAAGTATAACCAAATTGGATAAGTAAAATTGTAAAAGTTGGCCAAGGACCCCAACTTAAGGACTGTATTTACTTTGGACTGTATTTACATTGTTGTTGTTAAGGGAAAATTGTTGTCGCGTTAGTTTGGGCGTGTGATCCCTTCTTTATTTATTGTTATTGTTAAGTGGAAGATTGTTGTCAGCGTTAGTTTGGCGTGTGATCCACTTATTTATTTATTATTGTTAAGGGAAGATTGTTAATCGCGTTCCATTTGGGCGTGTGATCCCACTTCTTTATTTATTGTTATTGTTAAGGGAAGATTGTTGTCGCGTTAGTTTGGGCGTGTGATCCCTGCTTTAATTATTGTTGTTGTTAAGGGAAGATTGTTGTCGCGTTACTGTTTGGGCGTGTGATCCCTTCTTTAAATTTGAATTATTGCGCCTTATTTATGGCATGTTGGTTACTATTATCGGGCCTTGAAAAGGTGGAGAATTGAGTAGAAGCGGGAGAGTGCTGCCCGATTTTTAGTAGACTAAGAAATCTTACATAGAAGAATCCCACGTAAAACTAGAAGTTGATAGGCGTGTTTTGACTATTATAGGTTGACCTCTGCTGCGCGACATATCAACAGCAAGTGGATTTAGCGGGAGGTATGTGATTCTTCCTATCATCTTGAGCATGATATTTGTGGGAAATATATATAGTGCGGTGAGCGTCGTGTGTTAACTAAATTTGGTTTCACCTTGATGTCTTTTGACTTGAGTTTTAATTAAATAAGAATCTTGACATATTTCAAAAGGAGTTGCGAATCATTTTTGGAAGAAAAGAAATACTTGGTTTTAATAAAAAGCGTAAGTGTTATACTAGCTTTATGGGAAGTTAGCTATAACGACTTAAGAAAGATAAGAAAAACGGTTTAATTATTTGTTTATCAAATGCTTGAAATGATGTTTGAAGGTATGGTAAGTTGGTTTGATAAACATGTTATGATGCTACGTGTGTTAGTATCTTGTGACGCTTGTGTAAGGAGGTTATTCTTATTGTGCTTATGTTGTTTAATGATAAGTCGTTGTGTTAGTATTATATCACTCGCCTCACGACTTATTCACGATGTCGTGGGTTAGCGCCCCGTCGAGAATACCTCGTGCGGGTCCATGGGACCTATCGCGGGCTGCGGGAGTTCGGGATGATCACTCGGGTGTATTCTGCCGTCACGAGGAATACCTCATGCGGTCTATGTGGCCATGCGGACTGCGGGAGTCGGGGCGATGTCGCGGGTTAGCTACCCCGTCACGAGGAATACCTCATGCGGGCCTAGGGGCATATCACGAATTTGCGGGAGTTCGAGTTAGGCTCGCGTAATGATACTATCGATTAGCCTTGCCGATCATTAGCATCCTAGAAAAGACCGATTACATTATATCTATTTTTGCTCTTGTTTATGATGTAGTATATGCGATTAACTTGATTTGTTTAAATACGTATTTGTGAATTGGTTTTAAATGTTATAATTATATATATCGGTACTTTACGATTTCACATACTTGGTACTGTTGTACTTGTTACACCAGTAAGTCGAACATGTATAAGAGAGATATGCGAAAGGAAACAAGACTTGAAATTAATACGAAAGAAAGAATTGTTTTTCCGGAAAATCTTAGAAACGTCGGAAAGGAAAAATGTTCGTTGTTGAGAATTGGATTCTCAAAATGCATTATTTGAAGAGTATGGAACTTTTAACCTTATGGAAATTTATTTTTCAGTTTGGTCACGTGGGGGCCACAGAAATTTTACGTTTTGTAGGGCCGCGAGGGTTCGGAATTTTATGGGCGAATGAGAGGCGACACGTGGCACCCTCCATGATGTTGGACGAAATGTTGCAAGGTGTTATGGTCATTTGACTATGTAGATGATAAGTCTTAAGCTTGATATTGTTGTGAGTCAACTTGTCCACTAGGCTTGATCGAGTGAAACCCATCCTAACCTCACATTTGTGGACATCTAAACCCTCCATTGTGTTTTATAAGGTTACTACTAGTGCAAGACTAGCTCATTTACATAGAAAAATTAGAGAACAATTGTTCTTCACTTGTTGCTCTCGGCTTTGTCGACTTTCCCACATGAAAATTTTGTAGTTTTGATCCATTAGACCACAGACTTTAACTTGATGTCCCTTAGGATATGGTAAGGATATCTCGATAGAAAGATTTGGAAAAAGCGCATTTTCACGTTAGTGTGGCGGAAACTATGGGAGTTCTTGACTTTGAAGTTGGAACTTGAAGATGGGTTCTTCATAGGCCTCTAGGAGTGCTTGGGCGGATTGGAACTTAAGGAAAGGAGCTAAGAATTTCTAAGCGCGACTTTGGATCTTGGAAATTTTAAGGGCTTGGAAAGGTATAAATTTTGTCGTTTTAGTAGTTAAGACTTACTTATTGTTGTAGCTATGGATTTTAGCAAGCATGTGTTATATAGTATGATGTTTGATATGTTTATGGGCTATTGGAACCTAATCAGAAAACTAGCATGTTTAGCTTTAAGATTGGAATTCAAGTTGATTATTAGTTTAAGTGATCGCGTGTTGAATAAAGAAGGAAATTATAGTTGTTGAAGTGGTTTATAACTATATAACATGTTGACCTAAGAACTTGAAATTGGAAAAGGATTGGAAAAGGCGTAGTGTGATTGGTTATATGTTGGTAGAGAATGGCTAGTGAAGTATTATACTATTTCATTATGAATTGTGGGCGGAATTTTACACGTAGTGTAAGGCGTGTAATCCACTTTGTTTGGATGTTGTTTGGAGCCTTAAATATGGCTTGTTGGTTGTGTATTCGGCCTTGAAAAGGTGGCAAAGTGAGTAAAAACAAAGGAAGTCTTTGCCGATTTTCCGTAGAATTAGAGACTAAATACTTAGTATTATTCTACATAGAGACTAGAAGTTGATAGCCTTGTTGTGACCATTATAGGTTGACAACTTCGTCACGGTGTATTCGACAGCTTGGGATTTAGCGAAAAGGTATGTGAACTATCTCCTCTTACAGCATGATTCCTTAAGATAAAGAAAGTAGGTTCTACTCGTAAATGATCCGTTCCTTGGTTGTATTTGGATTGCCTAAAATAGAATTTGTTCTATGTACTTCCTTGAGTGTACTTTGATGTTTAGATTGTAAGTTGTAGAATTCATTTTTGATGAAGTTTGGATTCTTAAAAGTGAAGGTATTTTTACTTAAAGTACATGTAGTCTTAAAAAGGAAGTGGTTTCCAAATCTTTTGGCTAGTGCCTTAGTTCTAAAACCTAAAGGTCATTATAATGACTTTAGGGGAGTCAAAGGAGTGATTTACTTATTTGATTTAAAAGAGGAGAAATGACATGATTTAAGAGAAGTAACTTGTGTTAAGGGTGAAGTTACTTGAGGTTTAAAAGTAGAAGGAAACTTGTTTTCTAACTATTAAGAGACTTGAAGTATTTTGAAAGTTAAGAACTTGATTTGTAAGTATGTGATACTTGGTTTTAATAGTATAAGTCTCTTGGTTATTGAAGGAATGGATCGTCTAAAACCATAAAAGGGTTATAACGGCTTTATGAGAAGTTGGTTATAACGACTTTATGGAAGGTTTAGAAAGTTGTCTATTTTGATTAATCGACATAAGTTGCCTAGATTGTGAAAATTTGGAGTTACTTGATTTCAAGCTTTGAAATGAGTTTTCTAAAAGTGTAGTAACTTACTTTGAAAAATAGGCACGCCTTGATACTACGGGTGTTAGTATCTTGGGGCTTTACATAGAAAGGAGTCTTTTATAAAAAGAATGTCGTCGTAGTACTTTGACTTGTTAACAGAGAATTATTCTATGTATGCCTTGATTAGTACTTTGGCTTGATAAATTGAGAATTTGTCTAAGTGTGCCTTGATAAGTACTTTGACTTGTTAAAAGAGAATTATTCTATGTATGCCTTGATTAGTACTTTGGCTTGATAAATTGAGAATGTGTCTAAGTGTGCCTTGATAAGTACTTTGACTTGTTAAAGAGAATTATTCTATGTATGCCTTGATTAGTACTTTGGCTTGATAAATTGAGAATTTGTCTAAGTGTGCCTTGATAAGTACTTTGACTTGTTAAAAGAGAATTATTCTATGTATGCCTTGATTAGTACTTTGGCTTGATAAATTGAGAATTTGTCTAAGTGTGCCTTGATAAGTACTTTGGCTTGTTAAAAGAGAATTATTCTATGTATGCCTTGATAAGTACTTTGGCTTGATAAATTGAGAATTTGTCTAAGTGTGCCTTGATAAGTACTTTGGCTTGTTAAAAGAGAATTATTCTATGTATGCCTTGATAAGTACTTTGGCTTGATTAATTGAGAATTAGTCTAAGTGTGCCTTGATAAGTACTTTGGCTTGATTGATTGTGAATTATTCTAAGTGTGCCTTGGTAAGGACTTTGGCTTGTTGATTGAGGATTTGCCTATGTGTGCTGGAAATAGCCGGTGGTGTGCTATTGGTATATCAGTCGTTTTGGGGTCGATCCGGGTTTTGGCATTTGCGTAATTAGTGGATTTGCTACCCACGATCGAGGAATACCTCATGCGAGTCCGTAGGGCTTATGCGGGTGAAATAGTCCCGTGCGGCGGGTCCGACCTATGCGAGAAATACCTCGTGCGGGTCGTAAGGACTTATGCGCGGGTGAAATAGTCCCGTCGAGGAATATCTCATGCGGGTCGTAAGGGCTTATGCGGGTGAAATAGTCCCGTGCGAGGAACATCTCATGCGGGTCCACGCGACTTATGCGGGTGAAATAGTCCCGGGGTAGGATTTCTTATTGATCTGCGAGCGGTGGTCTGCTTTGATCGTGAGCTTCTATTTTATATTGCAAGTATACTAATATTTGCTCTCATGATTGTAAGGTTCGGTGTGCTTCACGATGTTGTAGTATATCATGGAGCTGGCGTGAGGAAGGATTCATGGGCATGATTGATGTATGGGCGTGAGACCCATAGTTATATCTGAGTAGTGACTTTGAGGGCTGCGTCACGACTTGATATATGGCCTTATGTGTTATGTCTTGTAGGTTGGCAATCATACGTGTCTCTGTTTTGTTTAAGCGTTATGATTTCATTCTGATGCCTTATTGTTCACATACTTGGTACATTCTTGTCTTGACCTCCTTGGGCTGCGTTACGTCTGCGCGAGTTTAGGTGCTGTGATGGTGATCGGCAGTGTAGGACCTGCTCGAGTTTTGGATAGCTCCTCTATTAGGAGTTTATCTTTGGTATATGTCCTTGATGAGCTTTATGCAGTTTTGGATGCAGCGGGGCCTTGTCCGTCGTAGTTGATTTAACTCCTAGAGTTTTGTATTCATATGTAGGATTGGACTCGTGTACAGTGTAGTGTCTTTTGTTTATGTATATTACATGGCAGCCTAGTCGACTTTGCCTTACACGTACGTTGGTTTTAAAAAAATGAGCATTATTAATTTCATGATGTACTTAGTTGTTAAGGTAGAATGGTGCCCGGGTAGGGCACGATCCGCGAGCTTGAGGTTGGGCGTGGCGATCTTGACCTCGCCGGGGCTGCGTTCATGTCGCATGTAAGGGAAAGCAGGTGGTGGATCCTCATTCTTAGGATCTTTACTCAGGTGTCAGGAGCTCTATTTCTCGGAGGCTCGACTTTTAGTGCAGTTCTCCACGGTGTTGTAGATGTTTTGTACATTCGGGGTATGGCGGGGCCACTGTCGTCATAGTGTTACACTTCTTAGAAGTGCAGTAGTCACTGTTGTAAAGTTGGGATATGCATTCACTTTTGGTATTTATATACATGCAGAAAGGCAACTTTTCTTTGGATAGATTGTTCTTATTTTACAACATTTCATGTTTGCAAGTTTATATTCCATTGGTTACTCGATGTATGTCTACTTGGGTGCGGGTAAGGCACGATCACGGGCGAGGCGGGTCGTGACAATATCCTTGAAACAAGTTGCCGACCCTTTTATGGAGGGACGCGGAGATGTGGAAATACGACACTTGCACGAATGCCTATTTGAGCAACCCATATGCAAGCAAACCATTCTTGACCTTTATTTATAAAATGAATAACCATCATTTTAGCAAACCAATACAATACCATGCCTTTACAAACCAAGACAATTACCATGTCTTTCCTTTTACATAAACCAAGACAATACCATGCCTTTCCTTTTACATAAACCAAGACAATACCATGCCTTTCCTTTTACATAAACCAAGAGTAATTCTTATTCACTCGAGCCAAAGTACTATCGAGGCACAAATAGAATAATTCTCATTTAAACAAGCCAAAGTACTATCAAGGCACACGTAGAATAATTCTCATTTAAACAAGTCAAAGTACTACGTACATCCATTCTTATCAAAGACTCCTTTTATATAAATCCCCAAGATACTAACACGTAGTATCAAGGCATGTCTACTTTTCAAAATAAGTTACTACACCTTTAGAAATTCATTTCAAGGCTTTGAAACTAAGTAACTTCTAATTACACAACCTAGGCAACTCATACCTATCCGTGAAAATAGACAACTCTCTTAACCTTATAAAGCCGTTATAACCAACTTCCCATAAAGCGTTATAACCCTTTATGGTTTTGGACAAATTCATTCTTTTATAACCAAGAGACTTATACTTTTAAAACCAAGTATCATAAACTTTCAAATCAATTTTCTTAACTGTCAAAATACATCAAGTCTCTTAACTTTAGAAATCAAGTTAATAAACTTTAGAAATCAAGTAGCTGATACTTTTAAATCCCAAGTAACTACCTTTAAAACAAGTTACTTCTCTTTAAATCATGTCATTTCTCCTCTTTTAAATAAAGTAAGTAAAGAACTCCTTTGACTCATAAAGTCATTATAACAACCTTTAGGTTTTGGAACTAAGGCACTAGCCAAAAGATTTGGAAACCACTTCCTTTTCAAGACTCTATGTACTTCAAGTAAAATACTTTCACTTTTGAAAATCCAAACTTCATTAAGGGAATGGATTATAACAACTTCCAATTTAAACATCCAAAGTACAATCAAGGAAGTATATAGAACAACTTCTATATTAGGCAATCAAAGTACAATAAAGGAATGGATCATTTAAGGAGTAGGACTTACTTTCTTTATCATAAGGAATCATGCTAGAAGAAGAGGAGATGGTTCACATACCTTTTCGGCTTAATCCACAAGCTAAGTCGAATACGCTGCACGTAGAATTGTCAACCTATAATGTGTAACGACCCGTCCCGGGGCCCGTTACTGGTGCCTTATCCCGGGCACCCTAGTGACACAACATCAGAGAAAACCAGCGGAAAATAAAACTTTAAACAAGAAACAAGATATATGATCATAAAACAGGCCAACCCAACGGTTACCTTCCAATAACATATATAAATACAACTCTTTCAAAACGAACAGTTTAATCCTTTTTACAAACCACACTTGCGATTACTACTGACCTCTAAGATTTACAACAACTATGACGGGCGGGGCCACTTCGTACCACAGATGTACAGAACCTACAACTCGAGGAACACATGCAAAAGATAAGCCTCGAGAAAGCGGAGCTTCCCAAACGCTGGCGAGATCCTAGGCGAGGATCCACGGCCGATGTACCTCTACTGCGGCATGAATGCGGCCGAAGGAGGTCGATCTGAGTACCAAGTATGTGGCCTTAAAAATCGTAATGAAATCATACTAGTCTATATAAAGCGGAGACATGTATGATAACCAAACTCTGATTCCTGACATAAAGCGATCATGTCGATCGAGGACTCGCGCCTCAAGTCATCACTCAAATATAACTATGGGTCTCGCGCCCGCAGCATCAATCATGTTCGCGTCATGGCGCGTGCCCCGGAATCTGCGCCGGTGTAGACATGTCCATGATGCAACAATAATACCAATGCCCCGGCCACGTGCCCCGAATTCTACCTCGGTGTAGACACGTCCGTATGGCGTCAACAATAATATCTTTGGGTGATCAACCTGCGCGTAGCCACGTGCCCCGGAATTCTACCTCGGAGTAGACATGTCCGTGTAACCACAATAAAAATATATCGGGTAATCAACCCGACCGCATGGCCGCATGCCCCCGGAATTCTACCTCGGTGTAGACATGTCCATGTAGCCACAATAACAATATATCGGGTAATCAACCCGACCGCGTAACGCGTGCCGAATTCTGCGTCGGTGTAGACATGTCCATGTGACATCAACAACAAGGCGGTAATCAAAATGGAAACATACGTGGAATTCTCCATCACGCCGGCGTCCGAGTAAGTTCTCGATAAGTCGGCCGCCTCTATCGAGAGCGGTAACACGAAATACCACACTTGCACAACAAAGGCTATCATCACAAGCATAGGCAAGTTTCACAACAACAAGCATAGGCAAGTTTCACAACAACAAGCATAGGCAAGTTTCACGCAACAAGCATAGGCAAGTTTCACAACAACAAGCAAGTTTCACAACAACTCAAAGTACTTTCATTTTATGCCAAAGTCAGGTTTTTAATTCCAAAGTACTACATCGTTAAGTTAACTTTTAAAGAGATCCATTACTTTTATAAAAGTCACGATACGTAGTATTAGAATGACCAACCCACATTCCTTTTCAAAATCAAGTAACAACATTCTTTTCCTAAGTTCCGGTTGCCTAGTTTGATTACTCAAGCTTCTCATTTTCAAATGCTCGAGTCACTTATTTTAGAAAGGTTTCATAACTCATAGTCTTAATCTCTTTTAAAACAATTGAGTAACATATGTCATATATGTGAGTAGTTTATTCTTGTTTATAACGATCTTATTACAATGACCGTGATCTAGAAAATGTAATATCATTTTGTCTCGTCTTAGCTTCATGCGGATGGAGGTTTCTCTTGGTTTTAATACAATACATCATTATTCAATACATTTTCCTTTATTAACTGCGTTGGTGCATCGATACGTTCGATTTCAAATCGGTAAAACATTATCCCTTTAAAACCAAGTACTCATTACTCACGAATGAGGTTTCACACAACATCCACATTAAAACAAATAAGTTAAGTCTCTTATCTTATAAGATCAAGTCTCTTAACTTCTAACATCGATAAACCATTTTCACTACATAAGGTCGTTATAACTAACTTCCCGTAAAGCTATTATAACACCCTATGTTTTAAACCAACCAAATCACTTAGCACGTATGCGTCACCGTACTACATAGTTCACAACAATCATGCTAGAAAAGATAGGAAGAGGTTCACGTACCTCGCGGCGATTATCGACAATAAGCAAAATGCCCATGATCTTGTAACAGCTGGCCGTTTCCACTCTTGAGTAGAATCGCTACTCTTAGTACTTTCACCTATAAAGGTCACAAACGTCTATTAACCCCAAACACAAGTTTCTATCTTTCTGAAAATTAGCGACCTCCCCATGCAGTGTAAATCTCCTCTCTATCAGTGGCTGCGAAGCCAACCGGGGTTTACGTCTAACGGGCGTGTACAATTCTACTCGATATCTTACACAAATCTCTTTGCAATACGATCTATGTAAATCTGATTCGATTCGATTCTTTATTCTTGGGCTTAAGTCAAAAGACATTGCGAATACTAAGTATAGTTCCATATATAGTATCACTTCAACTATATATTCTAACAAGCATGTAATTTCCAATTACAATAGAGGACAAGATAATTACCTCGATAAGCCCAAAATTATCCAAGTCGTAATGTCGATCTGAGCAAGGTTTAGCTCACTCCGTGCGCTCCAAACCACTCCAAACAACCCTTAGAAGTTCTAACCAACTTCTACTCAAATACTTGACCAAGTATGAAGATTTCCTTAGGGTTTCGGTTTGAGACTAAAAGGACAAAAGGTAGTATTTAGGGCTCTACGTATAGAGGTAACTTTTGAAATACTACTAGGTAAAGGCTAAGGTATTTTGGGCATTATAACAATACTAGGAGTATTTCTATACCACAAAGGGGTATTATCACGAAAACAACTAGGCTAGGGGTACACGGCTAGCACATGAGGGGAGGAACCGCCGACCACAAAGGCCACTCAAAGGGGAGGGTTTCTCGGCCAAGGGCCTTTACTAGGGAGGGCTCTTGGGCGAGAGTCAAACAAGAGGAGAGGGAAGGATAGCGAGACTTGGAACATATTTGGATGAATGAAGTCTTGAGCGAGGGTATTTATAGCAAACCCATATGCCAACCAATGGCCAAGATCACGCCATGTGCAAGGGCAGTGGAAGGCCCAGATCAAGCCAAGTGCACCCTAGACCCTACTCGCCAAACCCTCACAAATATCTACGCAAATATCTACCACAACTTGCCCTCCGATGGCCAGTGCGCCACTTGCTTCCATTGTGAGGGTGACACATGTCACCCTCCGTTGGTCCAAAATGTTTCGTCTCTCGGAAAAATCCGCCAAAGAGAAAAGACATAGCGGAATTTTCCCTGCATGAAGTTATGTAAAGCGTTTCGTCAAGCGACTCTAGCGGGTGTTGTGCCAAATGCCATTCGGCCAAGCCACTGGCGGGGTGACACGTGTCACCTCCTGTTGGCCCTCAAAGCGTCTTCGAAAAATATCCACAATGGCCAAAATCTAAAACAAAGTGGGCCCCACAAAGCAGTAAATTTCTCCGTGGGCCCAGCGTGACCATTCAGAAAATAAAATCTCAAAATTCTAATATAATCTATGAAGTCCAAATACCAAATCACAGAATCAATTCCATTAACGAACCTTTTCTTCACAAATAGCAGGAAACTTTTAGTGAAAACTCGCGTCTTTCTTTCTTTTCAAAATTTCTGCAGTACTCTCGTGCGTGCGTCCTCACATACATACCACTGCAACTACGAGGTATAACATTCTCCCTCTTAGAAACATTCGTCGAATGTTCCTTCTCAAACGGATAACGATGAAGTTCCTCTAACGAGTTGCAGCGCCGGCTTGGCGCGCGAAATAACTGGCGTCCTCTTCTTTCCTTACTCGTCGTGCCGCTTCTCGAACACGAACTCTCGATCGTACCATACTTGATCATTACTTCCGTTCGAAAATCTGCGAGTCACTACCTCGAACTTGGTCATCTTACTAACCTCAAACTTCGCCAGGCCGTTCGGCCTTCTGAACGGCTTACGGTTGAGCGCGTCCACGAACTCATCGTTGGTCACACAAACTTGGGCCTAGCATCCTCGTGACCGTACCACTGGCGGGACCACCAGAACGACCCCACCTTAATCCGGGCTCTGGGTTGACCGCAAATGGTCCTCAACCCGACCCAACGCGCCGAACTCTTGTTCCGATCGGAACAATGCTTACTAATTCACATCATGAAAGCTACCACTTCCGTCTCACACTACCGGACTTATCACACAAATAAATCCCGTATACTACTACTGCGATAAGGGTCAAACATAAAATAAATCTTTAACTCAAGCGACCTTACCACAGGTCTCGGTCGTGACATAGTCTAAGGTTACTTACCACGTACCCATCGTATCCTCCCGACTAAGCGTGTTTTCTAACTCACAATTAACACAGCGCTATTCGTACATAGCACGTAATAATGAGACCATCATAACAAGCATACAAAACTCTAGAGGTTAAGGATATACAAAGCTCTGCTCCTCTAATCATAGGCACGCCTGCGGTATCATGCTATGAAAGGCGGCGAACGGCCATGCGATCCGGTGGTGAGTCGTAACATCCGTGCTACCCTTGGTCGGACGGTTCCTGCAAAATGGCCTGCTGGCGCAAAATAACAAGCTCCTGGCACCACGACACTCCCGAAATGCGGTCTACCACATCGACCACAAGGTAGGGGTGACGCGTCAGCAACATCCTTCCGCCGGAAACACGAACCCTTGGAGCCACGACTGCTCCGAATACTCTGAAGGTTGTGGAGGACCACTCTGCTGGCGGAGGTACAAAACTAGTATCTTCTTGGCGGTCCGCCTCGAAAGTTACAAAGGACCACTGTTGTTACGGCCTCCTGGCGATCTTGGTCGTTCCGTCGACCTCTCGTGCCTCGCGTCGGTCGTGAGCACGTATGCGGGCAATGTCCATGCCGGTGAAGAGCTACTCACGAACATGCCTCGACATGTAATCGCCGAGCCTGTAACATATCGGTGCACTCGATCCTCCATACTAGCTACCAATCTTTGGGGCGCGTGCAGGCGATGAGTCGAACTCGCATTGTACTCCGAGCCGTCGCCCGCTCTGTCTAAGCATCAAAAATCAGCCGGCGTGCCCTCGCCGTGCGGAGGCAAAGTGCGTGAGAAAGCCCGAAAACTCATCCCATGCTGCGGAGGTGCATGCTCTCCCGGAAAGCTCCGTGAATCAAACCAATCGGCTGCGGTATCACGCGTGCGATGCGAACAAAGGTCACTGACTCGGTCTGAAGCCTTGATCACCCGCATGATCCGCTGTACCTGCCGGATGAACTCCTGCGGATCATCCTCACGCCTCGACCCGTAAAACTCTGGCGGGCTACAACTCAGAAAGTCCAGTAGCCTCAAACTATCTGCTCGGGGGTGAACCACGGTGCTCTTTGGGCTGAGGCTGCATCCGGCTATCCTCATGTCGGCCCACGACCACGGCGGAAGCTGGGCCATCTCGCTTGTAACCCATCTCCTGCCCGGTGTGGGGTGGAGGCTCAGTGCTGTGGTCTCAGCCCGCTGCTGCGACTCTAAACTCTTTGAGTGGCGGCGTCCAAAACCCGCCGTATGAAGCAAAACCTCAGTCTTGTCGGACTGCGCCTCGTACTCCTGTATCTCACTAGCGGCACCTCGGTGCCTTGCCATACGGGCTCTGGTTGCCTTGCGGAGGCATAAGCGGTAAAAGCGAGATCGTCGGAGGGTCCAACTTACAACACGGCTCTAAGGCACGATCTCGGAATGAGAAGAATGAAACCAATCCTAAATGTCCTATAGCCTCACGATTATAGATGTGGTGCACAACAGATAATCAAGACTACTACTAGACACGATGCGTAGACACTTTCAGAGGATTAAGCGCTGCGATACCACTTTTGTAACGACCGTCCGGGGCGTCTTGATGCTATCCGGGCACCCTAGTGACCTGACATCGGAGAAAACCGGCGGAAAATAAAACTTTAAACAAGAAACAAGATATATGATCATAAAGCAGGCCACCCAAGTTACCTTCCGATAACATATATAAATACAACTCTTTCAAAGCGAGCAGTTTAATCCTTTTTACAAACCACCTGCGCGATTACATACCTCTAAGATTTACAACAACTATGGCGGGGACAGGCCCGCCATACCACAGATGTACAAGAACCTACAACTCGGGAACACATACCAAAAGATAAGCCTCGGAGAAAGCGGAGCTTCCCAAACGAGGCGAGATCCTAAGGCGAGGATCACGGCCGATGTACCTCTACTGCGGCGTGAACGCAGCCCGAAGTCGGTCTGACGGTACCAGTATGTGGCTGTAAAAATGCGTAATGAAATCATACTAGTCTATATAAAGCGGGAGACATGTATGATAGCAAACTCTGATTCGCACAACATAAGCGATCATGTCGATCGAGGACTCACGCCTCAAGTCATCACTCGAAATATAACTATGGGTCTCACGCCCACAACATCAATCATGTTCGCATCGTGGCGCGTGCCCGGAATTACTGCATCGGTGTAGGCGTATCCGTGATGCAACAATAATACCAATGCCCCATGGCCACGTGCCGGAATTCTACCTCGGTGTGAACGCGTCCGTGACATCAACAATAATATCTTGGGTGATCAACCCGCGCAGCCAACTGTTATACCGTATTTCCGGTATGTATGCGTGAGGCGTGCGTATTAAATTTTCTTTGCCTTAAATTGGCTTTGGTTGAAATTTGGGCACGAGTGCGAATAAGTCGTTTTACGGCGAAGCGTTTCCACGACTACGTTGGGAAAATTCCGGCTATGTCATTTAGTATTTTTGCGGATTTTTAGAAGCGACGGAACATTTTTGGACCAGCGGGAGGGTGACACTTGTCACCCTCGTTGGGCAGCAAAGAGGGGCTTGGCCTTGGCGATTAGTCCCTCGCTTTTGTGCCTTGTTTGTGGCTTGTTTTGTGGAGTGTTTTGTGGAGTGTTTTGTGGGTGCACTTGGCTTGATCTTGGCCTTACACTTGCCTAACACATGGATGGATCTTGGCCGTTGGTTGGCCTTTGCTTTATAAATAGCTCCCCTTTGTGAAGACTTTCTTCGTCCACAAATTGCCTAAGTCTTGAAGTTCTCTTCCTCCCTCCCTTGTGAAATTCGTCCACCACACCCCTTTCCCCCTTTGCCGAGAGCGTCCGCCCCGTTGGTGGTGCCTTGGCCGTGGAATACCACTAGCCTAGTTGTTTCGTATAATACCACTTTGTTGTGGTATAGAAATACTCTCTAAATATTGTTATTATGTCCAAAATACTTTAGCCCATATACCTTGTAGTACTTTCCAAAGTACCCTTTGTCTGAAAAACCGGAAAATACGATTATACTTTCCTTAGCCTCTACCACGAAACCACAGGAAAATCTTCACCGTTGTTGAAGTATGGAGTAGAAGTTGCGTAGAACTTCTAAGGGTTGTTTGGTGCGGATTGGAGCACTCGGAGGAGGAGCTAAACCTTGCTCAGGAGCGACTTTAAACTCGGATAATTTTTGGGCTTATCGAGGTAAATATCTTGTCCCCCTATTGTAATTGGAAATTACATAAGTGTTGAATATATAGTGTTATATACTATATATAGAACTGAACTTAGTATTATGGCAATGTCTTTTGACTTAAGCCTGAAGAATGAAGAATTGAACAGTAATCACATAGATGGTTAATAAAGAAGAAGCTGTAATTACCTAGGGTTGTATTCTGATGAACTTATGTAGCATTCTTGTGTAGTAGAATTATGCAGCGTCAGGTTAGGCGTGTTAACCCCACTGGTTGGCTTGGTAGCCGACCTCGTTAGAAGGAGGAGATTTCTGTTGTTGCGGGGAGTCTTCTTGAATTTTTACGTAGAAAGATGGGAGCGTGTGTTTAAGATTTAATAGGCGTTTGTGGCCTTTATGGGTGAAAGTACTAAGAGTAGCGTATTCTACTCGAGGAGTGGAAAGGGCTAGCAAGGTTGTAGTACTTGGAGCATTTTGCTTATTAATCGTTAAATCGTCGCGAGGTATGTGAACCTCTTCCTATCTCTTCTAGCATGATATGTGTGTAACTATGTAGTGCGGTAGGCGTCATGTGTTTAATGTATTTGATTGGTTTGAAACATAAAGTGTTATAACGGCTTTATGGGAAGTTGGTTATAACGACTTTATGTAGGTAAGAAAATGGGTTGTGGTTTTAAAGATAATTGATTTGATTTATAAGCGGCTTGAGGCGTTATAATAAAACTTGAAGTATTTCAAAAGATTTATGAATCGTTTTGAAAGAAGTGTAGTATTGTGCTTTGAAAACTTAAGAGTTATACTAGCTTTATGGGAAGTTAGGTATAACGGCTTAAGAATAGTTTCTTGATGTTAGAAGTTAAGAGACTTGATCTTATAAGATAAGAGACTTAACTTATTTGTTTTAATGTGAATGTTTGTGTGAAACCTCGTTCGTGAGTAATGAGTACTTGATTTTATTTAAAGGGATAATGTTTCTTGATTTGGAAATCGGAATGTGTATCGACAGGACCAACTGCGGCGTTAATAAAGGAAAATGTATTGAATAATGATGAATTGTATTAAAACCGGTAGAAACCTCCATCTGCATAGAAACTAAGATGAGACAAAATGATATTACATTTTCTAGATCATGCTTTTGTAATAAGAATGTTGTAAACAAGAATAACCTACTCTCGCGTGAGACTTATATTACTCGATTGTTCTAAGAGGAATCAGTGATTAAGTTTATGAACTATGAAACCATTTGAAAATGAGAAGCTTGAGTAATTGAAACTAGGCAAGCTGGAACTTAGGAAAAGAATGTTGTTACTTGATTTTGAAAAGGGATGTGGGTTGGTCATTCTTATACTACGGTATCGGGTGACTTTTATAAAAGTAATGGATCTCTTTTAAAAAGAACTTAACGTATGTAGTACTTTGGGGTTAAAAACCGGACTTTGGCATAATATGAAAGTACTTTGAGTTGTGTGAAGCTTGCTATGCTTGTTGTTGTGAAACTTGCCTATCTTGTGATGATAGCCTTTGTTGTGCGGTGTGGTATTTACGTATTCTGAGTGTCTCTCGATAGAGGCGGTTGACTTATTGAGAACTTACTTGGGCGTCTTTGGCGGTGATGGAAATTCCACGGGTATGTTTCCATTTTGATTCTTGTCTTGTTGTTGATGTCACATGGGCGTATCTGCCGTCTGATGTGGGGCATGTGGCCATGCGGCGAGTTGACCGCCCAGTATATTGTTATTGAGTAACATGGACATGTCTACCACGTCTGATGTCGGGGCATGTGGCCATGCGGCCTTATTGTGTGTTGCAACATGGGCGTGTCTACACCGTCACGATGTCGGGGCATGTGGCGTGCGGCGGGGTTGACGATATATTCTTATTGAGGTTACATGGGCATGTCTACCGTCTGATGTCCGGGGCATGTGGCCATGCGGCCTTGTTATTGTGTGTTGCATCATGGACATGTCTGCAGAAGCGATATTAGGGGCATGCGGCCGTGATGCGAACATGATGGATGTTATGGGCGTGAGACCCGTAGTTATATTTAGTGGTGACTTTGAGCGTGAGTCACGACTTATTTTTATGTTGCGTCTTGTATTTTGGTTATCATCATGTCTCACCTTGTTAAGCTATTATGATTTCATTCTGATGTTGTGATTTCACATACTTAGTACTGTTGTCTTGACCTCGCCCGGAGTGCGTTAAATCTGCGCGGTAAGTACATCGATCGTGGATCCTCGCTCTCGGGATCTCGATTCGACGTTTTGGAAGCTCCGTTTCTCGGAGGCTTATCTTTTGGTATGTGTTCCACGAGTTGTAGGTTCTTGTACATTCGAGGTATGGCGGGGCCACTGTCCGTCATAGTCGTTGTAAATCTTAAGTGCATGCAGAAGCTGTTGTGGCGGGGTTGTAAAAGGATTAAAGCTGTTGGGTTTTATGTATATCTTGAAAAGCTGTTTTGGTTGCTTTGTCTATTTATTATATCTCTTGTTTCATGATTCATGTTTTATTTTCCATTGGTTTTCTCGATGTTGTATCACTAGGGTGCGGGGTAAGGCACGATGCGAGCCGAGTTCGGGCGTTACAAAGTGGTATCGAGCGATTAGTCCTCGGAAAGTGTCTGAACAGTGTCTAGTAGAGTCTTGATTATCGGTGTGTTGTGCACCACATCTATGTCAGGAGGCTATAGGACATTTAGGATTGGTTTCTATTCTTCTCATTACGAGATCGTGCCTTAGAGGCGTGTTGTAAGTTGGACCCTACGGCGTGTTTCGTTTTTACGATTATGCCTCTGCGAAAGGCAACGGGGCCCGAAGGGCAAGGCGGCCGAGGCTGCTAGTGGGATTGAGAGGAATGCGAGCGCGAGCCGGTCGATACGAGTAGTGCTTGAGCCCGAGTTTGCGCGCCGCCCGGCCTGTGAGTTTAGCGCGGCGATGGCTGCTGAGACTCTGATACACGAGCCTCGGTCCAGCGATGCAGGCGGGAGATGGGTCTGAGAGATGGCGATTATTGGCGAGTTGTGGCGAATATGAGATAAGTGGGCCTTGCGATTCAGTTCAGCGGCTTTGTAGTGCGCGAGGCGAGCGGTTTGAGGCTACGGGATTTCCTTAGTTGTAGCACTTTGAGTTTCTGGTCGAGGCAGGAGGATGATCGCGAGGAGTTCATCCGTCGATTCTGAGAAGGATCGTCGCGGGTGATCAAGGCTTGGTAGTCGGTGACATTTGGTTCGCGTCGGTGCGTGATACCGCGATCGATTGGTTTGACTTCGTGGGAGCTTTCGGGAGAGCATGCACTTCCGGCCGTTTGGGGCGAGTTTTGAGGGCCTTCGGCACATTTCTTGCCTCCACAAATGAGAGGGCTCGGTACAGATTTTTGATGTTGAGCGAGCAGCGTCTGATTCGGGAGTACAATGTGAGTTCGACTCATTGGCGGTATGTTCCGCATTAGTAGCTAGTATGGAGGATCGAGTGCGGATATATTCTGAGGCTCGATGATTACCTAGCGAGAGTTGTTGGTGTTTCTCTTGTGGGCATGGACATTGCCGCGTTGAGCTCGTACGCGGAGTGCGAGGCGCGAAGATCGGCAGGTGGACGCTTTCGGCGAGAAGAAGGCGGGGCGGTCGGATATTTTGGCGACTTTCGGCGGACGCCTCGGCCGGCGGAACTAGTTATGTACCTCGCCATTGCGAGTAGTCCTCCGCGACGCCGGGACCCAGGATATTCGAGGCGGTCGGGGCTCCCGGGTTTGAATGATCGGGAAGTAGGGTGTTGGCGGATCGATCACCCTACCCGGTGTGGCGATGTGGTAGACGCATTCGGGAGTGTCGTAGTACGAGGAGCTTGTTATTCTTGCGGCCAGCGGGGCCATATGGCGAAGCTGTCAGGCGAGGTAGCGGTAGGATAGCCTGAACTACTAGGCGATTGCGGGCCACGGTAGAGTCGCGGTGGAAGTTCGATTTTAGCGGTCCTTGAACGCCTAGTTTGAGTATATCCTTAACCTACAGAGTTTTGTTTGTATTGATGTTGTTGATGTGTTTAATGTTATGTTTGGATAGCTTTGTGCTAAAATGTGATTTAGAAACACAGTTAGTGAAAAGGGTAAGTCCAGGTAGTGTGAGATGGAAGTGGTAGCTTTCGCGATGTGAAATAGTAAGATTGTTCGGATCGGGAACAAGAGTTAGCGCATTGGGGTCGGGTTGAGGACCATTTGCGGGTCAACCAGTAACGGTTTGGGGTGGGGTCGGTTCAGGTGGTCCGCGGTGGTAGTCACGAGGGTGCTAGGCCCAGTTTAGATGACCGTCGTATGAGTTCGTGGATGCGTTCGATCGAGAATCAGTTCGTGAAGGCGGGAATGGCCTTAGGGAAATCGAGGTTAGTGAGATGACCAAGTTTGGAGGTAGTGACTCGAGGGTTGGAAAGCGAGCGTTGTGAAGTGTGATGCGGATACTAGAGCGAGTTAGTGTTCGTGGCGAGTACTACGAGAAAGGAAAAGTGAGCGTATGTTTTTGTGGCGGGTGTGGCATGATTGTTTTTAAATGCGTATAGCGGTGAAGACTATCTTGGCGCTGTTGTTTTGAGACCTTGAAGGAACATTCGGGACGAATGTTTCTAAGAGGATGAATGTTATACCCGTATTTCAGTATATGCGTGAGGCGTGCGTATTAAATTTTCTTTGCCTTAGAATTGGCTTTGGTTGAAATTTGGGCACGAGTGCAGAATAAGTCGTTTTTACGGCGAAGCGTTTCCACGACTACGTTGGGAAAATTCGGCTATGTCATTTAGTATTTTTGCGGATTTTTAGGCGGCGGAACATTTTTGGACCAGCGGGAGGTGACACTTGTCACCTCGTTGGAGCAAGAGGGGCTTGGCCTTGGCGATTGGTCCTCGCTTTTGTGCCTTGTTTGTGGCTTGTTTTGTGGAGTGTTTTGTGGAGTGTTTTGTGGGTGCGCTTGGCTTGATCTTGGCCTTACACTTGCCTAACACATGGATGGATCTTGGCCGTTGGTTGGCCTTTGCTTTATAAATAGCTCCCCTTTGTGAAGACGTGCTTCATCCACAAATTGCCTAAGTCTTGAAGTTCTCTTCCTCCCTCCCTTGTGAAATTCGTCCACCACACCCCTGTCCCCCTTTGCAGAGCCCCCCCCTTTGGTGGTGCCTTGGCGTATTACCCACTAGCCTAGTTGTTTTCGTATAATACCACTTTGTTGTGGTATAGAAATACTCTCCTAAGTATTGTTATAATGTCCAAAATACTTTAGCCCATATACCTTGTAGTACTTTCCAAAGTACCACTTTGTCTGAAAAACCGGAAAATACGATTATACTTTCCTTAGCCTCTACGAAACCACTAAGGAAAATCTTCACCCGTTGTTGAAGTATGGAGTAGAAGTTGCGTAGAACTTCTAAGGGTTGTTTGGTGCGGATTGGAGCACTCGGAGGAGGAGCTAAACCTTGCTCAGGAGCGACTTTAAACTCGGATAATTTTGGGCTTATCGAGGTAAATATCTTGTCCCCTATTGTAATTGGAAATTACATAAGTGTTGAATATATAGTGTTATATACTATATATAGAAATGAACTTAGTATTATGGCAATGTCTTTTGACTTAAGCTGAAGAATGAAATTGAGCGATGTAATCACGTAGAAGGATAATAAAGAGAAGAAGCGACTGTAATTACCTAGGGTTGTATTCTGATGAACTTATGTAGCATTCTTGTGTAGTAGAATTATGCAGCGTCCGGTTAGGCGTGTTAACCCCACTGGTTGGCTTGGTAGCCGACCTCGTTAGAGGAGGAGATTTCTGTTGTTGCGGGGAGAGTCTTTGCGAATTTTACGTAGAAAGATGGGAGCGTGTGTTTAAGATTTAATAGACGTTTGTGGCCTTTATAGGTGAAAGTACTAAGAGTAGCGTATTCTACTCGAGTGGAAAGGGCTAGCAAGGTTGTAGTACTTGGAGCATTTTGCTTATTGTCGTTAAATCGTCGCGAGGTATGTGAACCTCTTCCTATCTCTTCAGCATGATATGTGTGTAACTATGTAGTGCGGTGAAGCGTACATGTGTTTAATGTATTTGATTGGTTTGAAACATAAAGTGTTATAACGGCTTTATGGGAAGTTGGTTATAACGACTTTATGTAGGTAAGAAAATGGGTTGTGGTTTTAAAGATAATTGATTTGATTTATAAGCGGCAGGCGTTATAATAAAACTTGAAGTATTTCAAAAGATTTATGAATCGTTTTGAAAGAAGTGTAGTATTGTGCTTTGAAAACTTAAGAGTTATACTAGCTTTATGGGAAGTTAGGTATAACGGCTTAAGAATAGTTTCTTGATGTTAGAAGTTAAGAGACTTGATCTTATAAGATAAGAGACTTAACTTATTTGTTTTAATGTGAATGTTTGTGTGAAACCTCATTCGTGAGTAATGAGTACTTGATTTTATTTAAAGGGATAATGTTTCTTGATTTGGAAATCGAATGTGTATCGACAGGACCAACTGCGGCGTTAATAAAGGAAAATGTATTGAATAATGATGAATTGTATTAAAACCGGTAGAAACCTCCATCTGCGTAGAAACTAAGATGAGACAAAATGATATTACATTTTCTAGATCATGGTTTCTTTGTAATAAGAATGTTGTAAACAAGAATAACCTACTCTCGTGAGACTTATATTACTCGATTGTTCTAAAGAGGAATCAGTGATTAAGTTTATGAACTATGAAACCATTTGAAAATGAGAAGCTTGAGTAATTGAAACTAGGCAAAGCTGGAACTTAGGAAAAGAATGTTGTTACTTGATTTTGAAAAGGGATGTGGGTTGGTCATTCTTATACTACGGTGTCGGGTGACTTTTATAAAAGTAATGGATCTCTTTTAAAAAGAACTTAACGTATGTAGTACTTTGGGGTTAAAAACCGGACTTTGGCATAATATGAAAGTACTTTGAGTTGTGTGAAGCTTACTATGCTTGTTGTTGTGAAACTTGCCTATGCTTGTGATGATAGCCTTTGTTGTGCGGTGTGGTATTTACGTATTCTGGTGTCTCTCGATAGAGGCGGTTGACTTATTGAGAACTTACTTGGGCGTCTTTGGCGGTGATGGAGAATTCCACGGGTATGTTTCCATTTTGATTCTTGTCTTGTTGTTGATGTCACATGGGCGTGTCTGCCGTCTGATATTCGGGGCATGTGGCCATGCGGCGGGGTTGACCATGATATATTGTTATTGAGGTAACATGGACATGTCTACACCGTCACGATGTCCGGGGCATGTGGCCATGCGGCCTTGTTGTGTGTTGCAACATGGACGTGTCTACACCGATGCAGTATTCCGGGGGCATGTGGCCATGCGGCAGGGTTGACCAGTATATTCTTATTGAGGTTACATGGACGTGTCTACCGTCTGATATTCGGGGCATGTGGCCATGCGGCCTTGTGTGTTGCATCATGGACATGTCTGCAGAAGCGATTAGGGCATGCGGCCGTGATGCGAACATGATGGATGTTATGGGCGTGAGACCCGTAGTTATATTTAGTGGTGACTTTGAGGCGTGAGTCACGGCTTATTATTTTTATGTTGCGTCTTTGTATTTTGGTTATCATACATGTCTCACCTTGTTAAGCTATTATGATTTCATTCTGATGTTGTGATTTCACATACTTGGTACTGTTGTCTTGACCTCCTTGGGGCTGCGTTAAATCTGCGGTAGAAGTGCATCGATGCGTGGATCCTCGCTCTCGGGATCTCGATTGACGTTTTAGGAAGCTCAGTTTCTCGGAGGCTTATCTTTTGGTATGTGTTCCACTGAGTTGTAGGTTCTTGTACATTCGGGGTATGGCGGGCCTGTCCGTCATAGTCGTTGTAAATCTTAAGTGCATAGAAGCTGTTGTGGCGGGGTTGTAAAAAGGATTAAAGCTATTGGGTTTTATGTATATCTGAAGGCAAGCTGTTTTGGTTGCTTTGTCTATTTATTATATCTCTTGTTTCATGATTCATGTTTTATTTTCCATTTGGTTTTCTCTCGATGTTGTATCACTAGGGTGCGGGGTAAGGCACGATGCGGGCCGGGTTGGGCGTTACGATGCATGCCCGAATTCTACCTCGGTGTAGACATGTCCGTGTAACCCGCAATAACGATATATCGGGTAATCAACGACCGCGTGGCCGTATGCCCGGAATTCTACCTCGGTGTAGACATGTCCATGTAACCGCAATAACAATATATCGGGTAATCAACCCGAGCGTGGCCGCGTGCCGGTCTGCGTCGGTGTAGACATGTCCATGTGACATCAGCAACAAGGCGATAATCAAAATGGAAACATGCGTGGAATTCTCCATTGCCGCGCGTCGAGTAAGTTCTCGATAAGTCGATCGGCCTCTATCGAGAGGCGGTAACCGAAATACCACACTTGCACAACAAAGGCTATCATCACGAGCATAGGCAAGTTTCACAACAACAAGCATAGGCGAGTTTCGCAACAACAAGCATGAGCGAGTTTCGCACCAACAAGCGTAGGCAAGTTTCCGCACAACAAGCATAAGCGAGTTTCACCTGACTCAAGTACTTTCATTTTATGCCAAAGTCAGGGTTTTAATCCCAAAGTACTACATCGTTAAGTTCTTTTAAAGAGATCCATTACTTTTATAAAGTCACGATACGTAGTATTAGAATGACCAACCAGCGTTCCTTTTCAAAATCAAGTATGACATTCTTTTCCTAAGTTCGGTTTGCCTAGTTTGATTACTCAAGCTTCTCATTTTCAAATGCTCGAGTCACTTATTTTAGAAAGGTTTCATAACTCGTAGTCTTAATCTCTTTTAAAACAATTGAGTAACATATGTCATATATGTGAGTAGTTTATTCTTGTTTATAACGATCTTATTACAATGGCCGTGATCTAGAAAATGTAATATCATTTTGTCTGTCTTAGCTTACATGCGGATGGAGGTTTCTTGGTTTTAATACAACACGTCATTATTCAATACATTTTCCTTTATTACTTTGCGGTGGTGCAGCCGATACACGTTACGATTTCGAAATCGGTAAAACATTATCCGCTTTAAAACCAAGTACTCATTACTCATGAATGAGGTTTCACAACGTCAGCATTAAAACAAATAAGTTAAGTCTCTTATCTTATAAGATCAAGTCTCTTAACTTCTAACGTGATAAACCATTTTCACTACGTAAGGTCGTTATAACTAACTTCCCGTAAAGCTATTATAACACCATGTTTTAAACCAACCAAATCACTTAGCACGTATGCGTCTTACTATAGTTCCTGACAATCATGCTAGAAAAGATAGGAAGAGGTTCACATACCTGCGACGATTATCGACGATAAGCAAAATGCCCAGCGATCTTGTAACACGGCTGGCGTTTCCACTCTTAGTAGAATACGCTACTCTTAGTACTTTCACTATAAAGGTCTGGCGTCTATTAACCCCAAAACACAAGTTTACATCTTTCTCTGAAAATTCGGCCCTCACACATGACAGCGTAAATCTCCTCCTCTATCAGTAGGCTACGAAGCCGACCGAGGGGTTCGTCTAGCAGGGCGTGTACAATTCTACTGATAATATTACACAAGTCTCTGCAATCTGATCCTATGTAAATCTGATTCGATTCGATTCTTTATTCTTGAGCTTAAGTCAAAGACATTTGCGAATACTAAGTATAGTTCCGTATATAGTATCTTCAACTATATATTCTAACAAACATGTAATTTCAATTACAATAGAGGACAAGATAATTACCTCGATAAGCCCAAAATTATCCAAGTCATAATGTCGATCTGAGCAAGGTTTGGCTCATTCAGTGCGCTCGAGCCACTCCAAACAACCCTTAGAAGTTCTAACCAACCTGCTCAAATCTTGACCAAGTATGAAGATTTCCTTAGGGTTTCGGTTTGAGACTAAAAGGACAAAGGTAGTATTTAAGGCTCTGCATTATAGAGGTAACTTTTGAAATACTACTAGGTAAAGGCTAAGGTATTTTGGGCATTATAACAATCTTGGAGAGTATTTACATACCCTGAAGGGGTATTATCTGAAAACAACTAGGCTAGGGGTACCCGGCTAGCACCACAAAGGGGAGGAACCCGCCGGCCACAAAGGCCACTCAAAGGGGAGGGTTTCTCGGCGAGGGCCTTTACTAGGGAGGGCTCTTGGGCGAGAGTCAAGCAAGAGGAGAGGGAAGGATAGCAAGACTTGGAACATATTTGGATGAATGAAGTCTTGAGCGAGGGGTATTTATAGCAAAAGCCAACCAATGGCCAAGATCAAGCCAAGTGCACCTAGACCTACTCCTTAAAACCTGAAATATCTACACAAATATCTACCTGACTTGCCCGCCGATCGGCCCAGTCTTGCTTCCATTGTGAGGGTGACACATGTCACCCTCGTTGATCCAAAATGTTTCGTCTCTCGGAAAAATCCGCAAAGAGAAAAGACATAGCGGAATTTTCCCTATGAAGTTATGTAAAGCGTTTAGTCAAAAGCGACTCTGGCAGGTGTTGTGCACAAATGCCATTCGGCGAGCCACTAGGCGGGGTGACCGTGTCACCCTCTGTAACCCTCAGCGTCTTAGAAAAATATCCACAATGGCCAAAATCTGAAAACAAAGTGGGCCCCACAAAGTAAATTTCTCCGTGGGCCCAGTGACCATTCAGAAAATAAAATCTCAAAATTCTAATATAATCTATGAAGTCCAAATACCAAATCTGGGAATCCAATTCCCATTAACGAACCTTTTTCTTCACAAATAACCGGAAACTTTTCCGTCGAAAACTCACATCTTTCTTTCTTTTCAAAATTTCTGCCGTACTCTCGTACGTACTTCCTCACATACATACCCTGCAACTACGGGGTATAACATAATGGCCACAACAAGACTATCAATTTCTAGTTTCTAACGTAGAATGATACTAAGTATAAGGTCTCTTATTCTACGGAAAATCGGGCGACTCGCTGTTTCTACGTACTTTTCCACATTTTTCAAGGCCCGATAATCAATAACCAACATGCCACATTTAAGGCTCAACACACCAACCAATCAAAGGGGATTACACACCTTACAAAACGTGTAAAATTCTGCCCCACAATTACTACCAAGTAGTTCAATATTCAAAGTCATTCTCGGCTAACATATACAACAACACAAAGTCCTTTCCAATTCTTTTTCAATCCAAGTTCTTAGGTCTAACATGTTATATAGTCATAAACAACTTTAACAACTACAATTCCTTCTTTATATAACATCGGCGACTAAACTAATAACCAAATTGAATTGTAATCTCAAAGGCTAATCATGCTAGTTTAGGATTAGGGTTCCGATAGCGTCGTTTATCAAACTTCATAATATATACCTCGTACTTGCTAATATTCATAACTACAATAATAAGTAATCTTTAATTACTACAACGACAAGATTGTTACCTTTATAAGCCCTTATAAAATTCCAAGATTCAAAGTCGCTCATAGCAATTCTTAGCTCCTTTCCTTTGCGCTCGATCCATTATTTGAAGCCTTTAGAAGTTCACCCAACTTCTCTTCCGTAAACTATAAAGCGACTTAGGTTTTAGCCTTGCGACTAACGTGAAAACGTCGTTTTTCCGAGATCTTTCTATTGAGATATCCTTACAATACCCTTAGGGACCTTAGGTTAAAGTCTTGTGAATAATGAACCAAAATTGCAAAAATTTTGTGTGGGATTTATCCTGAGCAGGAAACTCACCAGCGTCTTTGAAAGTTCTCTAATTTTTCTAAGTGTTAAAGACTAAGTCTTGCACTAGTGTAGTATATATAAAACAATGAAGGGTCAAGATTACAACATATGTGTGGCTATGATGAAGAATAATTAATATCTAGTTAAGTGGGCAAGTTGACTAAGTCAAATATCTCAAGCTTGCAAGTCTTGATCATCTACATTGGTCAATGACCATAACATCCTGTGGGGGGGGGGGACACGTGTCGCCCTCCCATTCATCCATAAAATTTCGTAAACCTCGTGGGCCCCACAAAACGTAAAATTTCTCGGGTGGGCCCCACGTCACCAAATCCGTAAAAATAAATTTCCACAATTTTAATAAGTTCCATACTCCTCAAATAATGCATTTTGAGAATCTAATTCTCATCAACGAATATTTTTCCTTTCCGACGTTCGGAAGATTTTCCCTCGGAAAAACAATTCTTCCTTTCATACCAATTTTCAAGTCTTGCGTTCTCGCGTCCATTCTCTTGTACATGTCCTGGAATTACGGGGTGTAACATTCTTCCCCCCTTAGAAACATTCGTCCCCGAATGTTCTTAGTCGGTTGTCAAGTTATACAAACTCTGGCGTAGTCTCTTCACTATGCCTATCAATCAATACTCAACAAGACCAACGATGCCACACATGGCCACCACATAACATACGTAAACATATGAATGGACCTTCCATCTGCGGTCCCTTCTCACAAAACGCGGAGGTTACAGTCTTATAAAAAACGGGATCTTTAGAGGTTCCTTTCTTTTTCCCGCATAAAGGGATGTCCCTGTCATATTCTAAGTCATGGGACTAACACTATCTGAATCCTTCAGTCGGACTCCCACTCAGCTAACTGATGTGTTCCCCCGTGTTACTTCCCTTCTCTGTCTCACTTAGTCACCAAACTAGTTGGGACATGAACCTATAATCTGCCTAGCCTTAGTTTACCAACCGGTGTAATCTCTAATACTAGTAGCATCACAAACACGAGCACATATGGACAGTGTTACTGAACCTAAGGCGTGTGTATCATCATAATTAACCTCCACTCATGGCCTAAAAATGATTTTCTCTACGCACCTTCATTACTCATAACTATAACCACTATAGTTCTTTTAACCCTTGTTCCTTTCTTTTCTTACTTGTCATACTTTCTCGTACTTCCAAACTTATTTAGTACACGTACAAAATTTCAAATATTGTTCCTGTTCTCCAATCCTTGGAGTTATTATCCAAACTTGGCCATTTTGCTACTTGCATTTCCGCTAAGGCTCTTCTCGGCCCTCACGACCTGGTTCCGGTGGAACGCATCCACAAACTCGTACAACGATTAACTAGACTTGGGACTTGCATCCTCGTGACCCTATCACATAGCGGGACCATATCAGTGACGTCACCCCATTCCATACTCTGGTTGACCCGAAATGAGTCCATGCTTGACCAGTACGTCACATAACTTCATTCTTAGTCGAAATAAGTCTCTCTCTTATCTCAGTACTTCTCACTTTATCCCCTATTCACTAGAGGTTCGTCACATAGGCCAAAGTATTTCTCTTTACATCTTTCCTGTCGGTCTTCACGATGTTATGGGGTAATTACAACTTGTGAACCTACACAACTATAGTCTCGATTCAACTTTATCATTCTTGTCAACATTCTTCACTTTTCACTTTACTAATCAAAGTATCCCTACCTCTGGGGGTGCTATCAATTAGAACTACTAGCAACAAGGGAAAACATATATGCTAGGGAAAAATCTGAATCTATCAATGCACGTATGATTCAAAAGAATCGAAATATACCTGTAACCCCATGCGATGTTGCCTCTTGATCCTGCCCAGTAGTCACGTCATCTATGCGCTTTGAAGGACCGCCAGAACTATAAACTCCACCCTGACCTCTACCACGGCGGTAGCGTGAACACCTGCCAGGGGCGCAACTATGGAGAAAGGGAACGACCACGGCCTCGTGGTGAGTGTCATGACCGACCGGGACGCGGCGGTGCCCTACTGGGCACCGTTTAGGTATACATCGAGAGAATAGCGGCGGAACATACACAACATAAACACGTGTGTAAACAATAACATCACGAGGCTGGCCGATAAGGCGCCTTCCATAATATAAACATACTCGAAAGTACAAGCGTACAAATCGGTTCTTACGACCCAACCACGTATGTGAATATAGACCTCTGGAATAACAAGCGTGGCGGGCGGGGCCCGCCATACCACGAATGTACATAAATCTACAACATCGGGGAAAATCATACCAAAGAGACAAGCCTCGGGATAAATGAAGCTTACGGCGTCGATAAGTGATCCTAAGAATGAGGATCCACCACTTCTTACCCTTTCTGCGGCGTGAGCGGCCAGGAAGAAATTCGATACCTGATATGTACTAAGTATGTAAAGCGGAAAATCGTAATTACATCATAAGTCTAAATCAAAGCGGAGACATGTATGATAATCAAATTACGATGCTGTGCCTTACTAACAATGAGAGTAAATAGTAGTATCCTTACAATATAAAATAGGAAGCTCGCGATCAGCGGGACCACCATTTCGCGATGTCGTTTAGCAATCCTACTCGCAGGACTATTTCACGCGTAGGTCGCGTGGACGCGTGAGGTATTCCTTGCATGAGACTATTTCACCCGCGTAAGCCCATACGGACTCGCGTGGTATTCCTCGCATAAATTTGGACCCCGCGTGGGACTATTTCACCGCGTAAGCCCTTACGGACTCGCATGAGGTATTCCTCGCATCGTGGGTAGCAAATCCACATAATATGCAAATGCCACAAACCCGGGGAATGACCCCGTAATGAATAATATACCACTAGCACAAATCCGGCTATCATACATAACATAAGCACTACCGGCTTATCATACAATACATAAGCAAGTTAAGAAATCCCCTAACTTCTTATTATTCTTGTTTATATACACTCTCATTTTAGTTTACCTAAGGCACTAACATGTCTTTTATAAAAATCCGGGAATTTAACCCAAAGTACTACGTACTTCTACTCTTTAAAACAAATGACTCTTTTTGGTAGAAAACCTCCAAGATACTATTAACCATAGTATCAAGTCCAAATTACATTTCAAGGCAAGTCACAATACCTTTAAAAATAAAGTTAGGTTTCTAAATCAAGTGACTCCTTTTTTTTATAAAACCTTAGGCAATTGATGCCTTCAAATCAAATTGCCTTTCGTTAAATCAAGTCATTTATCTTTCCATAAAGCTAATATAACCAACTTCCCATAAAGTCGTTATAATCACTTTATGCCTTAGCCTAAAACAATTTCCTATCGAGGACTTATCGTTTAAAGCGAAACAAGTAATCACATACTTTAAAACTCTTCAAGTCCCTTAACTTTAATAAAATTTAAGACATCCTTAATACTTTCAAAGAAGCGAGTTAATCTCCTAACTCACCCGACTTGGCCATTCATAAAACTAATAAAGGATATCAAGACCTTGTACGTCTACCGTACTATATACGTGCAACTAGTCATGCTCAAAGGATAGGAAAAGTTCTACATACCTCGCCGGGTCAAACCACTTGCCAAGTACAAAGTCCCGCCGTAGTATGTCAACCTATAATATTCGCAATCGACTATTAAAGCCTTACTTCAAACGTTGAATATTATATGTGTATAGTCTCTAAATTCTACGGAAAATCGGACATCACGTCCTTTGTTTCTACTCACTTTGCCAGCTTTTTCAAGGCCGACTACATTAACCAAACATGCCACATTTAAGGCCCAAACAATTCAATAAACAATGAGGATTACCGCCTACTAGGCGTGTAAAATTCCGCCACGATAGATATCAAATTAAAACAACTTACTAGGCCAATTAGCTAACTTGAAGTACAACAACATCAATTCTTATCAATTTCCATTTCAATCCAAGTTATTAGCCTAACATGATATCAAGTGCAATCGATTATAACTACTATAATCTCGAGTAATTAACATGCGGCGATTCTAATAAGCGACTAAATTGTAATCGACTTCCAAGGCTTACATAACATTTTGGATTTAAGCTACAAGCAATCCATAATACTTATAAACTTCAACATATCAACTTCATGCTATAACGTATAAAGCTAACAACAACAATATATATATAATCTTGTAACACTTTTAAAAGACAAGATTATACCTCAGCGAATCTTAATCCGACTCCGAATCGAAGTCGCTCCTTAGTAACTTAGAGCCTCTTCAAGACACTTCAATCCGCTAGTTGAGACCCTTAGAACAACACCAACAAATTTCCTTCAAATCTCCAAACAAAACCTAGAAATACAACTAGGTTTTAAACTGCGACTAACCCGAAAACTATCTTTTTCCAAGATTTTTCTATTGAGATATGCTTACAATACACTCAAGAACCTAGGTTTAAAGTGTGGAGCTAAAAGAACAAGAAACAAATTTTTTTGTAATGAGAGCTAGCCCAAACCCGAGAGCTCTTAGTGAGAGTTCTTCAAATTTTTGTGAAAATTGGGTAAGTGTTAAGCTTGTCTTGCACTACTAGTATTATATAGTGTATTGGAGGGTCAAGATATAAACAAATGGGTGGTTTGGATGAAGTCTTATTAAATATCAAGTGTGGTGGTCCCATTGACCAAGTCAAATCTCTCAAGCTTCAAGTTGCAAGACTTGTCTTGCTATGAGGTCGATGACCCTTTAGCCGCGCCGCAAATCGTCGAGGAATTATTAAGGGGGGGTGACATGTGTCACCCTCCCATTCGCAATAATAATACGTTTTCCGACAATTTCATAATTCCGATAAATTTTTACAAGTCTCAAAGCTTAACACTTGTGAGTTTCTTACGTACGTTCTTAAAACATGTCCTGTAAATACGGGGTGTAACATTCTTCCCCCCTTAGAAACATTCGTCCCCGAATGTTCTTTGATCAAACTTACGATTAGCGACATAGTTTCCTTTCCAACCCAGACGTACCAATCGCCACACGTGGCCACGTAATATCATTTAAGCGAAGAAATACTTGATTAAAAATTGACAAGTAAGGAAGATGAATTACACGAAGGTATAGGAAATAAGTGAGGATACTTCCTCAGCGTGTCTCACTCCGCTTCCCAGTCATCTCATACCGGTTATCATTCCTCCACAAGACTTTGTGAAAGCTACATCCTTGGTCGCGATCGCTGACACAGCGATCGAGTATCGCTATGGGACACTCTCATACGATAACCCTCTGCACTGGACCTCACTAGTAGGGAAAACTCTCGTTGGATCACCGATACTGCTATACCCCGTATTTCCAGAGTATATACGTAAGGACGTACGTAGAAAAATTTGAACTTTAATGTTGGCTTGGATGATTTATTTTGTGCACAACACCCGGTTAGAGTCGTTTTTAGACGAAACATTTTACACAACTTGCGAAGGGAAAATTCCGGCTATGTCATTTTAAATTTTTGCGGATTTTTCCGAGAGACGAAATATTTTGGACCAACAAGAGGGCGACACTTGGCACCCTCTAATTGGTGGGCTTTGGACGGCATGTTGGACGAATTGGTGAGTGGGAGTAAGTAGGATATTTTGTGATATTTGTGTGGTAGATGGATAAGGTACACATGGATGAATCTTGACCCTACACTTGCCTTGCACTTGGCATGATCTTGGCCATTGGTTGGCCATGGCTTGACCTATAAATACCCCCCCTTTGTGAAGACTTCTTCATCCAAAAAAAAATCCCTAAGTCTTGAAAGCTCTTCCCCTTCCCTCTTTAGTTCTCGTCCTCCCCCCCCCCCTTGTGAGGCTTTAGCCGAGAGCACCCCTCCTCCCCTTTGAGAGGCCTTGGGCCGTGGGGTACCCCCCCTACCTTGAGTTGTTTTCGTAGAATACACCCCCCCTCTTGGTAGAAATACTCTCCAAAGTATTGTTACTATACCTTGTAGTGTTCCAAAGTTACCTCTATACGTAGAGCCCGAAAATACTACTATACTTCCCGTTAGCCACTAAACGAAACCCTTTGGGAAAAATCTCCATAATTGGTTGGAGTACTTAGTAGAAGTGTGTGGAACTTCTAAGGGTTTCTTGGAGCAAATTGGAGCGCACAGAGTTGGAGCTAAACCTTGCTCAGGATCGACTTTTATCTCAGATAATTTTAGGCTTATCGAGGTAAATACTACTGTCCTTCTATTGTAATTGGAAATTACATGTTGTAGGAATATATAGTTGAAGTATACTATATATAGAATTGAACATAGTTTTGCGGCAATGTCTTTTGACTTAAGCCTGAATTTTAAGAAAGAGAGCTGAACTGTAATTACATGGGGTGTATTCTGATGACTTGTGTGTAGCATTCTTGTGAAGTAGAATTGTACGTCCGGTTAGGCGTATAAACCCCTGGTTGGCTTGATGGCGGCCTCGATAGAGGAGGAGATTTCTGCGGTTGCGGGGAAGTCTTTGCGAATTTTACGTAGAATGTTCTCACGATAAGATCTAGATGTTAATAAAGCGCGCTTGTGGCCTTATAGGTTGAAGTACTATGTGTGGCGCGATCTACTTGGCAGGAGTAGCCAAGCGGTTTGAAAGTACTTGGAGGCGTTTTGCTATTAAATCGATAATGTCGTCGCGAGTATGTGAACCTCTTCCTATCTTTTCTAGCATGATATGTGTAATAACTATGTAATGCGGTGACGTACATGTGTTAAATGTATTTGATTGGTTTAAAACATAAAGTGTTATAACGGCTTTATGGGAAGTTGGTTATAACAACTTTATGTAGGTAAGAAAATGCTTTGTGGTTTTAAAAAAACTTACGAGTTATAATAGCTTTATGGGAAGTTAGGTATAACGGCTTAAGAGAGATAAAATGAATGATTTATTGATTTTAGAAGTTAAGAGACTTGATCTTAAAAGATAAGAGACTTGACTTAATTAAATTAATATGAATTTTTGTGTGAAACCTCATTCGTGAGTAATGAGTACTTGGTTTTTAAAAGGAATAATGATTTACTGATTTCGGAAATCAGAATGAGTATCGACAAACCACTGCAGCGTTAATAAAGGGAAATGTTTTGATTAATGAAGTATTATTAAAACCAGTAGAAACCTCCATCTGCATAGAAGTTAAGATGAGACAAAACGACATTACATTTCCTAGATCATGGCTACTTAATAAGATTGATTATGAACAAGAATAACCTACTCACATATAAGGCATATGTTTCTCAGATTGTTTAAAAGAGAATTATATTCTTAAATGAATAAGACTATGAACTACGAAATCTTTCTAAAATAAGGAACGTGAACATTTGAAATTAGGCAAACTTGAACGTTTGGAAAATAATGTTGTTACTTGATTTTACGAAGAGAAGTGTTTTGATTTACTTCAAAAGATAGTCACTCTATTTTCTTATATACTACGGGTATTGTGTGACTTTTGTGAAAGTAACGTATCTTTTAAAGAGTTAATGTATGAAGTACTTTGGGAATAAAGACCCGAACTTGTTTAACATAAATAGAAAGTACCTTGTGTGAATAACTTGATTATGTTGGTTTGTGATAGCCTTGTAATACTTTCTTGTTGATTTGATAAGTAAACATGTTAGGATGCTACGTGTGTTAGTATCTTGTGATGTTTGTGTAAAGGGGTTTTTCCCTTGTTGTGCTTATGTTGTTTAAACGATAAGCTGTTATGTTAGTATTATACATCACTCACCTCTTGATAAGATTCCGGGGGTTAGGCGCCTCCGTCTGGGGTAGACTCGGTAGTGTGTGACCTATGATTGAGACTACCTGCGTGCGGTCTGTGTGACCCGTGCGAAGCTACGAGTTCGAGTTAGTGTGCGGCCTTTATGGTCATGCGGTCTATGTGGCCATGCGGTGCGAGTCGGGGCGTTGCGGGAGTAGCTACCCTCGATGCGAGAATACCTCATGCGGGCCATCGGAGTGGCTTATGCGGAGGCTGCGGGAAGTTCGGGGCTGAGCGCGCATTAGATCTGCGGCGAGTGGCGGCTTTGATCATGTAATGATGCTGCGGATCTCGTAATCTGATTTATGACCTTGTTTATCTTGTAGGTTTTAGTAGTCGGCTATGCCTTCGTACTTACCGTCACGGTTTATGATAACACAGGTGGGACTGGTGTTCATGTGTATTCCTTAGTGCTTTTTATCATGATGCAGTCGGTGAGAAGGTATTCCACGGGCATGATTGATGTTGTGGCGTGAGACCCATTGTTATATTTGAGTGATGACTTTGAGGCGTGAGTCCCGACTTGACATGGCTTATTTATTGTGGTGTAGTTTGGTTATCATACATGTCTCTGCTTTATATGGCTGCTATGATTTCATTTCTGATATTTTGATTTCACATACTTGGTACTGTTATGCGACCTCCTTGAGGCTGCGTTCATCTGCGAGTTGAGGTACCGATCGTTGATCTAGTTCTCGAGTCCGATTCGGCGTTTGGGAAGCTCCGTTTCTCCGGAGGCTTATCAGTGGTATAGTCCCCTGTCGTGGTAGGTGCTTACATTCAAGGGTATGGCGGGGCCTTGTCCCGCCATTGTTGTCATGTCATTCTTAGAGGTCTGTAGTGCTGTTGTGGCGAGTTGTAATGGGATATAGCTGTGGATTTAAGTTTTATATATTATGCGAAAAGCGAATTTTCTCGAATAATTGTTTTACACTTCTTGATATTTCATGCCTTGTTTATGTTCGTGATTACTACGATGTATGTCTACTTGGTGCGGGGCAAGGCACGATCCGCGGGCGAGGTTGGTCGTGACAAAAAGTGGTATCGAGCGATTAATCCTCGGAAAGTGTCTGACCGTATCGATGAAATGCTTGATTATCGGCGTGTTGTGCGCCACGCGATGTCGGAGGCTATAGGATATTTAGGATTAGTTTCTATTCTTCTCACTCTGAGATCGTGCCTTAGAGGCTGTGTTGTAAGTTGGACCCTCTAGCGTATTTCTTTCCCTTACCCTTATGCCTCGCGTAGAGCAAACCCGGGCGGGAGGCAAGCGGCCAGGAGGCTGCGAGTAGAGTATAGAGATTCTGAGGGCCTGAGCCCGACCATCACACGAGTTAGGTGCTTTATTCGGGAGTTCTGCGGCGTCGCGGCCCATGAGTTTGCAGTGGCGGCGATGCCTACTACGACCGTGATATATGAACCTTGATTCGCGGCGGGAGCAGAGAATATAGATTGCAAGATGCGACCTACTACTAGCTAAGGATGTAGCTACCAGAGGGTATATGATGTATCGATTTATCGCGGGTCTTGATGACTATCTAAGAGAGGGTGGTGTAAGAATAGCTCGTCAGTTAGGCTTGAGCATGGCCTGTGTACGGGCTTATGCGCGGCGGACAAAAGCGTAGAGATCGGCGGGTTGAAGGGCGCGAGAAGAAGGCGGGCGGCGAGGTCGCTTTGATAACTTTGAGGCAAATCGCCTCGGCCGGTGGATGCACGTCCACGGTCTGAAGAAGGTCCTCGCGGGGTTCGGGGCGTTCGGGGTATGCGGGAGTTGGTCGAACTCGAGTTTCGGTTCCACGACTACCGTAGACTCGGCCCGGATTCAGTTTTTTCTCGGTATTCACGCGGTGGCGGATGTCGTCGGGAATGTCGTCTTTTGTTGGTGCTCGTTTCTGAAGCGGCGTCGGGGCCATGTGTCGTGAGATGTCTAGTAGGAGGATGCAAGTAGGAGGACTCGGCCTTCGTGATCGGTGACGATTCGTCACGCCTTAGCTATGCGCCCTATGGGGTAGATTTGATTAGAACGACTAAGGGGAGTGAAGCAGTAGATACAGGTATATCCTTAACCCTCTAGAGATTAGTATTGTGTGATAAGATGAGTATATCATAAGTGCTATGTTCTGATAGCAGCATGTTAGTTGTGAAAGGGTAAGATTGGGGATAAGGGAAAGTGTGAGCCTTAGAGCTTTTTACATAGAGACCTTAGAGGCAAGGCCATCTTGGGTAAAAGATTTATATTTTTACGTTTAACCCTTGTCGGAGTGCATAGTGCACGTGGGATATATTGTGTGATAAGTCCCTGAGTAGTGTGGAATGAAAAAGGATAGTTGAACTAAGAAGACCGCTAGGTTTTCGTAACGTGATTAGTGAGGCCCATTAGGATCGGGAGCAAGTGTTTCTGTGGGGTGGGTCGGGTTGAGGCCCGTTGCGGGTCAACCAGCGGCTGTATGGTGGTGAGGTCAGTTTGTGGTGGTTCCGCGGTGGTAGGGTCACGGGTGTTAGGCCCGAGTTAGTTAACCATCATCTGAGTTCGTGGATGCGTTGACGATGGTCGGGCGATGGGGTCAGCCCATCGTGTCTTTCGATCGAGGCCGTTTACTCGGCGGTGTTGTTATATCGAGAAAGGTGGTAAAGGCTGCAGGGTGCCTACCTTCACCTTAATGACGATGGAGCCGAGAATGCGGTGTTTCTTTTACGGAGGTTTTACCAGGCAAGGTTAGGAACTCAGGTGAGTCTCAGAATCGCATTCGCCCTCGGGCCAGTGTTTGGATTTCAGGGGTAGCTGTGAGGATTGTTGCCTCCTGTTGAGGGAGTGTTTTATAGCTACAATTTCAGTTTTCGAATATCGCCTTATGGAGCCTTAGTGGTGGAAGCGTAAGTTGCCGGTCGATTGGTTCGATGTTGGCAAGGTTCAGATAGTTGGTTCATACTTGTTCAGTAGAATGTGGATAGGGTGAAGCTTATCCAGATAAGGTTATTGGCAGCTCAGAGTCAACGGAAGTCATGCGGATAATCGACGTTGACACTTAAAGTTGAGTTGGTGGTGAATTCTTGAAGAGTACCACCGGATAGGGCGGCGAGTTTTGAAGCAGAGGAACTTAGCGAGTTACTTTGGGCCTTCGGATCATGTGAAGAGTAGGCGGGTTGCCTATATGTTAGCTTTTGCCGTCCTACTTGGGAAGCGGTATGTCCGATCTTTCGTATTGCTATGTTGGAAAATATCGGAGATCCGTCAGTGTTCCCGATTAATGATGACCAAGTTGGAGATAGTAACCCAGATTTGGGAATGGAATCGATACTTGAAATATGGTAAGTTATGAGAAGGAGTTGAGTGTATGCGAGAAAGTGCGGCAGCGTAAGGAAGAAAGCGAGCATGTATTGCGAGCATCGATGTGATCATTTCTTTTGTATGAAGAAGGTGCGAAGGAAGTATATTTTAGACCTCGGGTGAGTGCTTTTTGTGATGTTAGAGTGTTTCCTCGTGGACTTGGATGTAAGTATTTGCGCGGTGTTTACTGCGGCGGTTATGTGAGATTGTTCTGCGTAAGTATAGTAGTGAAGACTATCTTGGCCTTGCGTTGTTTTGAGACTTAGAAGGAACATTCGGGAATGAATGTTTCTAAGGAAGGAGAATGTTATACCGTATTTCGAGTATATACGTGGGGCGTGCGTGAAAAATTTGAACTTTAAAGTTGGCTTGGGCGATTTATTTTGTGCCTGACACCGGTTAGAGTCGTTTTTAAATGAAGCGTTTTACCTGACTTGCGAAGGGAAAATTCCGGCTATGTGATTTTAAATTTTTGCGGATTTTTCCGAGAGACGAAATATTTTGGACCAACAAGAGGGCGACACTTGGCACCCTCTAATTGGTGGGCTTTGGACGGCATGTTGGACGAATTGGTGAGTGGGAGTAGGTAGGATATTTTGTGATATTTGTGTGGTAGATGGATAAGGTACACATGGATGAATCTTGACCCTACACTTGCCTTGCACTTGGCATGATCTTGGCCATTGGTTGGCCATGGCTCGACCTATAAATACCCCCCCTTTGTGAAGACTTCTTCATCCAAAAAAAATCCCTAAGTCTTGAAAGCTCTTCCCCTTCCCTCTTTAGTTCTCGTCCTCCCCCCCCTTGTGAGGCTTTAGCCGAGAGCACCCCTCCCCCCCTTTGAGAGGACTTGGGCCGTGGGGTACCCCCCCCCTACCTTGAGTTGTTTTTTGTAGAATACACCCCCCCTCTTGGTAGAAATACTCTCCAAAGTCTTGGTACTATGCCTTGTAGTGTTCCAAAGTTACCTCTGTCGTAGGCAGAAAATACTACTATACTTCCGTTAGCCACTAAGCATGAAACCCTTTGGGAAAAATCTCCATAATTGGTTGGAGTACTTAGTAGAAGTGTGTGGAACTTCTAAGGGTTTCTTGGAGCAAATTGGAGCGCACAGAGTTGGAGCTAAACCTTGCTCAGGATCGACTTTTATCTCGGATAATTTTGGGCTTATCGAGGTAAATACTACTGTCCTTCTATTGTAATTTGAAATTACATGTTGTAGGAATATATAGAATTGAAGTATACTATATATAGAATTGAACATAGTTTTGCGGCAATGTCTTTTGACTTAAGCCTGAATTTTAAGAAAGAGAGCTGAATTGTAATTACATAGGGTGTATTCTGATGGACTTGTGTAGCATTCTTGTGAAGTAGAATTGTACGTGCAGTTAGGCGTATAAACCCCACTGGTTTGCTTGATGGCGGCCTCGATAGAGGAGGAGATTTCTGTGATTTGCGGGGAGAGTCTTTGCGAATTTTACGTAGAATGTTCTGCGATAAGATCTAGATGTTAATAAAGCGCGCGTGGCCTTATAGGTTGAAGTACTATGTGTGGCGCGATCTACTTGGCAGGAGTAGTAGCGAAGCGGTTTGAAGTACTTGGGCGTTTTGCTATTAAATCGATAATCGTCGCGGTATGTGAACCTCTTCCTATCTTTTCTAGCGTGATATGTGTAATAACTATGTAATGCGGTAGGCGTACATGTGTTAAATGTATTTGATTGGTTTAAAACATAAAGTGTTATAACGGCTTTATGGGAAGTTGGTTATAACGACTTTATGTAGGTAAGAAAATGCTTTGTGGTTTTAAAAAACTTAAGAGTTATAATAGCTTTATGGGAAGTTAGGTATAACGGCAGAGAGATAAAATGAATGATTTATTGATTTTAGAAGTTAAGAGACTTGATCTTAAAAGATAAGAGACTTGACTTAATTAAATTAATATGAATTTTTGTGTGAAACCTCATTCGTGAGTAATGAGTACTTGGTTTTTAAAAGGAATAATGATTTACTGATTTCGGAAATCAGAATGAGTATCGACAAACCACTGCAGCGTTAATAAAGGGAAATGTCTTGATTAATGAAGTATTATTAAAACCAGTAGAAACCTCCATCTGCATAGAAGCTAAGATGAGACAAAACGACATTACATTTCCTAGATCATGGCTACTTAATAAGATTGATTATGAACAAGAATAACCTACTCACATATAAGGCATATGTTTCTCAGATTGTTTAAAAGAGAATTATATTCTTAAATGAATAAGACTATGAACTACGAAATCTTTCTAAAATAAGGAACGTGAACATTTGAAATTAGGCAAACTTGAACGTTTGGAAAATAATGTTGTTACTTGATTTTACGAAGAGAAGTGTTTTGATTTACTTCAAAAGATAGTCACTCTATTTTCTTATATACTACGGGTATTGTGTGACTTTTGTGAAAGTAACGTATCTTTTAAAGAGTTAATGTATGAAGTACTTTGGGAATAAAGACCCGAACTTGTTTAACATAAATAGAAAGTACCTTGTGTGAATAACTTGATTATGTTGGTTTGTGATAGCCTTGTAATACTTTCTTGTTGATTTGATAAGTAAACATGTTAGGATGCTACGTGTGTTAGTATCTTGTGATGTTTGTGTAAAGGGGTTTTTCCCTTGTTGTGCTTATGTTGTTTAAACGATAATTTGTTATGTTAGTATTATACATCACTCGCTCTTGATAAGATTAGGGGTTAGCTGCCTCCGTCTGGGGTAGACTCGGTAGTGCGTGTGACCTATGATTGAGACTACCGTGCGGGTGCTGTGTGACCCGTGCGGCTACGAGTTCGAGTTAGTGTGCGGCCTTTATGGTCATGCGGTCTATGTGGCCATGCGGTGCGAGTCGGGGCGTTGCAGGAGTAGCTACCCTCGATGCGAGAATACCTCATGCGGGCCATCGGGTGGCTTATGCGGGGCTGGGAAGTTCGAGGCTAAACGCGCACGTTAGATCTGCGAGCGAGTGGCGGCTTTGATCATGTGGCGGTGCAGGCAGATCTCGTGTCTGATTTATGACCTTGTTTATCTTGTAGGTTTTAGTAGTCGGCTATGCCTTCGTACTTACCGTCACGGTTTATGATGACACAGTGGGACACGGTGTTCGTATGTATTCCTTGGTGATTTTTATCATAGGCTGCGTCGGTGAGGAAGGTATTCCACGGGCATGATTGATGTTGTGGGCGTGAGACCCGTTGTTATATTTGGTGATGACTTTGAGGCGTGAGTCCCGGCTTGACATATTTGCTTATTTATTGTGAACTGTAGTTTGGTTATCATACATGTCTCTGCTTTATATAAGCGCTATGATTTCATTTCTGATATTTTGATTTCACATACTTGGTACTGTTATGCGATCTCATTGAAGCTGCGTTCATGCCGCGAGTTGAAGTCGCGATCGTTGATCCTAGTTCTCGAGTCACGATTCGGCGTTTGGGAAGCTCCGTTTCTCGGAGGCTTATCGATGGTATAGTCCTGTCGTGGTAGGTGCTTACATTCGAGGTATGGCGGGGCCACTGTCCGCCATTGTTGTCATGTCATTCTTAAGTGCATGTAATGCTGTTGTAGGCGAGTTGTAATGGGATGCTTGTTGGATTTAAGTTTTATATATTATGCGAAAAGCGAATTTTCTCGAATAATTGTTTTACACTTCTTGATATTTCATGCCTTGTTTTATGTTCGTGATTACTCGATGTATGTCTACTTGGGTGCAGGCAAGGCACGATCCACGGGCCGGGTTGGTCGTGTGAATCTGCTTCCGCAACATAGAAACATGGAAGCGGATGTCGCCTCTAACTCGATGGCGGATCAACTCGTAGGCAACCTTGCCCGCTCTACGGGCGATCTGGTAGAGCGATGTACCTTGGGCTTAGTTTCCCCTTCTTACCAAATCTCATCACACCGCCATGGGTGGCGCCTTCAAAGACCCGATCGTCTACGAAACTCCAAATGCGGCCGATTATCCGCGTATGACTTCTTGGGCTACGAGGCTGCGGTCTCTCTGGATAAACCGCACTTATCCACGATCTGTGAACCAAATGCGGGCCAACTAAGCTGCACCTCGCCGCGTCGAACCAACCAATCGGCGATCTACAATTCCGCCCATATAAAGCCTCGTATGGCGCCATCGTATCTTTGGAATGGTAGCTTGTTATAAGCAAACTCCACGAGGCAAATGATCCTCCGACTACCACGAAATCAATCACGCGAGCTCGCGATATATCCTCAAGTGTATGGATAATCTTGTCACGACCCGATTCGGGCGTGGCGTGCCTTACCGGGCACCCTAGTGATACAACATCGAGTAATCAGGAACATAAAACAATACAAGACATATTATGAAATATGAAACAATAATCGAGAAAAAACTTGCCTTTGGCGTATATATAAATAACAACTTTTTCCAATCATGAGCAGTTTAATCCTTTTTACAACCACACTTGCAGCGATTACGGACCTACAGAAATGATCGACAACAATGGCGGGACGGGGCCCCGACATACCACGAATGTAAACACCTACAACAGGGGACTATACGGCTGATAAGCCTCGGAAAGCGGAGCTTTCCCAACGACTTTGTGACCCTAGGCGAGGATCGATGGCGGTGTACCTTTACTGCGGCATGAGCGGCCGAAGGAGGTCGATGCGGTACCAAGTATGTGGCGAAAATAAATCACGTAAATGAAATCATAGTAGTCTATACAAAGCGGAGGCATGCGATAACGAACTACGATTCACCGTAAATAGCGATCGTGTCAAGTCGGGGACTCGCGCCTCAGCATCAATCGTGCGTGGAATACCTTCCGCCAGCGGCGGTTTATGATATACAAGCACCAAGGAATACACATGAACACGGGTCCCACGTGTCCTAATAAAGCGATGCAGGTAAGTGCGAAGGCATGGCCGAGCTACTAACGCCGCGGTGCAACAAGGTCGTAAAGCGTGTCATGATATCTGTCTGGCCGTCGCGTGATAAAAGGCGGTCACTCGCGCGATATCAAATGTGGCGTCTAGCCACAGAACTCTCCGCGACTCGCGCCGGCCAACCTCATAGGCGCGTGAGGTATAACCCGCGTCGGTAGCTACTCCGGCGTAAATCACGGACTCGCGATCCGCGTAGCCGCGGACGCGTGACCACGCGAGGCCGCTAACACGGAACTCCGTAGTTCGCATGGATCCCCTGGACCGCGTAGGTATTCTCGAATCATGGTCCCGGACGCTGAGTCTACCCGCGTGGAGGCGACAACCTCGGACCAAGTCAAGGTGAGTGGTACAATACCAGCATGCGGTGATAGTCAAACAACTTTAAAGCGCGATCGAGGAAAACCCTTTACACTAACATCACGAATATTAACACGTAGCATCTAACGTGTTTACTTCTCAAATCAACAAGAAAGTATTACAAGGCTATCACAAACCAATACAATCAAGTTATTCACACGAGGTGCTTTACTAACAAGTTCGGTATCTAACCCCAAGTACTTCACACGTTAAATCTTTAAAAGATCTGTTTCTTTCACATAAGTCACCTGATACCAGTAGTATAAAATAAGTGGTATCCTTTTAAGAAACCCAAAACTCTTACCTTTGTAAAATCAAGTAACAACATTATTTTCCAAGCGTCAAGTTTGCCTAATTTCAAATGTTCACGTTTCTTATTTTAGAAAGGTTTAGTGGTTCATGCACTTATTCATTTAAGAATATAATTCTCTTTTAAACAATCGAGAAACATAAGTCTTATGTGAGTAGGATATTCTTGTTTATAACAATCTTATTCTGACCGTGATCTAGGAAATATCATTTTGTCTCATCTTAGCTTACATGCGGATGGAAGTTTCTCTTGGTTTTAATAATACTTAATTATTCAAAACATTTCCTTTTAATGTATTTGCGATGGTTTGTCGATACAATCACGATTTCCAAAATCGATAAAACATTCTTAAGCCGTTATACCTAACTTCCCGTAAAGCTAGTATAACTCTTAAGTTTCAAAAGAAACCAAGTATCACTCTTCTTTCAAGCGATTTAGAAATCTTTTGAAATACTTGAAGTTCTTTATTATCACACATCAAGCGATTATAAACAAATCATTTACCTTTTAAAAACCACAAAGTATTTTGGACCTACGTAAAGGTTATAACCAACTTCCCATAGCGGTTATAACACATGTTTCAAACAATCAAATACATTTAACACACGTCGTCTACCGTACTACATAGTTCACACATATCATGCTAGAAGAGATAGGAAGAGGTTCGCATACCTCGCGGCAGTATCGACTAATAGCAAAACGCTCAAGTACTTCCAATGTCGGCTACTCCTTAAGCCAAGTAGATCGCGCCACGCGTAGTGCTTGAACCTATAAGGCCCAGTGACATTAACATTTAGACCTCATCGCGAACATTTCACGAAAATTCGGCGCCTCCCCACACATGGCGTAAATCTCTCGCTTTATCGGTAGGCGGCTACGAAGCCAACGAGGGGTTACATCTAACGGCAGGTACAATTCTACTCTGAAAAGCTACCAAGCCTCTTGTGTCTGATCTATGTAAACACGATTCGATTCGATTCTTGAGCTTAAGTCAAGACATTGCCACAAGATATGTTCATTTATATACATAGTATACTTGACTATATATTCACCTGACATGTAATATCCGATTACAATAGGGGACAAGATAATTACCTCGATAAGCCCGTAATTATCAGAGTTTAATGTAAGCTCACGAGCAAGGTTTAGCTCGACTCAGGCGCTCCGACCAGCTCCAAACCACCCTTAGAAGTTCTAACCAACCTACATAACACTCCGACTAACTATGGAGATTTTCCTAGGAGTTTCGGTTTTGTGACGGAAAGTATAATAGTATTTCGGGCTTTTCGTATAGGTATAACCTTAGAATACTACAAGGTATACTAAGGTAATTTGGGCATTATAACAATACTTTTGAGAGTATTTCTACACCACAAAGGGGGTATTATCAAAACAACTAGGCTAGGGGTACACTCTCGGCTAGCACCACAGAGGGGGTGCTCTCGCCACGAGGGAGGCCATGGCGAACTCAACTGAGGAGGGAGAAGGAGAGCTTTCAAGACTTAGGCAAATTTATGGATGAAGAAGTTCATCAAAGGGAGGGTATTTATACTACAAGCCAAGGCGACCAATGGCGAGATCTGCCAAGTGCTACACAAGTGTAGGGCCAAGATATGCCCAGTGCCCCTGGTCCCTACTCATTAAAACCCTGCGAATATCTGCCAAAAATATCTACCACTTGACACCCAAATCGTCAGTGCGCCGCTTGCCACGTGAGAGGGTGCCAAGTGCGCCTCTCGTTGGTCCAAAATGTTAGTCTCTCGGAAAAATCCATAAAAATAAGAAAAGACATAGCGGAATTTTCCCAGCATGAGTTATGTAAAGCGTTTAGTCGAACGACTCTAGGGTGTTGTGCACAAATGCCATTCGGCGAGCCACTAGGCGGGGTGACACGTGTCACCCTCTGTTAATAAAACATCTTAGAAAATATCCTGATGGCCAAAATCTCGAAAACAAAGTGGGCCCCACAAAGCAGTAAATTTCTCAGTGGGCCCAGCGTGACCATTCAGAAAATAAAATTCCATAATTCTCTAATATTCCGGGAAGTCAGAATACCAAATCGGGAATCAATTCCCGTTAACGAACCTTTTTCCTTCACAAAGCAGGAAACTTTTAGTGGAAAAAAATCGCCTCTTTCTTCCTTTCAATCTTTACATGCGTATTCTGCGTGCGTCGTCCTCGCATACATACCACGGAACTACGAGGGTATAACAAGTCTGATCTGCTGCCGTCGATCGAGGATGAAATGTTGTCTTGAGACTACTTTGTGTCCCTAAACCCTTCTGGAAGGACCTCCATAAGTTAGCCGTAAACTGGGCTCCCCTATCGGATATAATCGACACCGTGACACCGTGCAGCCTCAAAATCTCTCTGATGTACAATATGGCATAGTCCTCGGTAGCGTCGTCATTTGGAAGGAAATGGGCTGATTCGTCGACTGTCAGCAATAACCCAAATGGAGTCGTACTTCCGATGCGAGGTAACCTGTAACAAAGTCCATGTTGATCACCTCCCACTTCTAAGTCGGAATCTCGATAGCTGCAATAATCCTTTGGGCCTCGGTGCTCGACCTTGACTGCGGCAATTGGGACCTTTGTGCGACAAAACTGCCACGTCCTCTTGAGCCGTCCCAGCGATACAAGCATCGAGGTCGTGGTACATCTTGGTGACCGGATGAATAGAATAACGAGCAACTGTGCCTCCCGAGAATCTGGCGGCGAAGTCTGACACATCGAGAACAAACAACCGGCCCTAAAATCTCGGCACCCGTGGTAGCTACCTCGAATAGACTCTTCTCCTCGAAGAGGCTGCGTCTCGATCTGGTACAACAGGTCCTCAGCGTCGCCTCTTCACCTCATCAGCGATGGAAGACTCGGCAACCTCGCGAACCGTACCCGCTATTGTCGGTGCTCGATCAAGCGAACCCCGAGCTCGCTAAGCGGTGGATCTGACGGACCGTATCGCTCTCTGGCTGTACCTCGGCGGGCTCCCGTCGATCTACGACTCGAGGCATCGGCAACTCGTTGGCCTTCCGGATGGTATAGAATATCAACATCATAATCTTTCGGCAACTCTAACCATCGTCTGCAGCCATGAGTTGACTCACTCTGCTGAAGATATCTGAAGGCTCTTGTGATCTGTATAAATATCCACATGAACCCGTACAAATAATGTCTCCAAATCTTGAGGCATGAATAAGCTGCGGCCAAATCTAAGTCATGGGTAGGGTAATTCCACTCGTGCTTAGTAGCCGGGAAGCATAGGCTATAACTTGCCGTGCTGCGTCAAAACACCTAGGCAGATGCAGGCATCGCGATAGATCGCGTGCCGTCAACCGCCGGGAAGAGTAAGGCGGGCGTAGTCAACCTTTCCTTCAGCCAGGAAACCGCTTCTCATGACCTCGTCGGCTGGAACTTGGGCGCCACGAGTCGACTAGTCAGCGGTCTTGAAATCGCAAAGCGCTCCACAAACCTCGATAATAACCCGCCGATCTGAAAGCTGCGCACCTCGGTCGGATAGTAGGTCTCGGCGAACTTAGCGCCTCGATCTTTGCCGTATCCACCGAACACCATCAGCCCGATAATATGCCCGGGAATTCCACGAGGCCAACCAAAACTCACGCGGAGAACTTGGCGAATAAGCGCGGTTCGGAGAACCCCAATCACGTCGCCAGTGATCGGCGTGCTCTGCTCTGTCGCGAATAAACGAGGATGTCATCAATGAATACTATCACAAATGTATCCAAAAATGGCTTGAACACGGTTAATCAAATCCATAAATACATTGGGCGTTGGTCAAACCGAAAGACATAACCACGAACTCATAGTGCCCATCTGGGTCACGAATGCGATCTTTGGGATATCGCCTCTCGAACTCGAACGATGATAATCGGACCGCGAGTCTATCTTTGAAAACACCTCGCACCACTGTGGTCAAACAAATCATCAATCACGGGAGGGACCTATTCTTGATGGTTACCTTATTGTTTGTAATCAACACACTGTGGCGTCTCATCCTTCTTCTTCACAAACAAAACCGGCGCTCCCCAGGGAGATACACTAGGCCTGATAAAGCCTTTCTCCAGCAAATCTTTCAGCTGGTCCTTCAGCTCCCTCAACTCAGCAGGTGCCATCCTGTATGGCGGAATGGAAATATGTCGAGTGTCTGGCAACGTGTCAATACAAAACTCAATCTCCCTCTCCGGAGGGATACCCGGAAGATCGTCTGGGAACATATCTGAAACTCGAACCAGCTTGGCGAAGAAGCGGCACCTCGGCCTGCGTATCAAATACCCGAACTAGTCTCAAATCTTAACATTTTTGAGTTCTTACGTACGTTCTTATAAACATGTCCTGGAATTACGGGGTGTAACATGGAGTATACATGACTTATCCTTGAAGTATACTTGCCTTGTTATTGGAGTATACATGACTTATCCTTGAAGTATACTTGCCTTGTTATTTGGAGTATACGTGACTTGTTTCTTGAAGTATACTTGCCTTGTTATTTGGAGTATACATGACTTGTTTCTTGAAGTATACTTGCCTTGTTATTTGGAGTATACGTGACTTGTTTCTTGAAGTATGTTTGCCTTGTCATTAGGAAGTATTCATGTTATTGATTTCATGCTAAAGGCATGTTTAGATCATCCCTAAGTTCTTACCAAGTCTTATGGGGAATGTTGGTGAGAGTTGTTAGGAAGTATTGGAGTCAATTTAATCTTGCTAAGTTACTACACTAATGAGAATAAGTAACTTGATTTGAAAAGTATATGTTACTTGATTTAAAGTGAATAAGTAACTTGATTTGAAAAATATAAGTTACTTGATTTAAAGAGAATAAGTAACTTGATTTGAAAAGTATATGTTACTTGATTTAAAGAGTACAAGTAACTTGATTTAAATGTATAGGTTACTTTATTTTGAAAGGGGAAGTAACTTGATTTAAAGGTATAAGTTACTTGATTGATTTAAAGAGAATAAATGATTTTATTTGGAAAGAGTAAATGACTAGATTTAAATGCATACGTTACTTGGTTTTAAAAGTATAAGTTACTTGAGTTTAAAAGAGTAAGTAACTTGGTTTTAATAGTGAAAGTACTTTTGGGGTCCAACGCCCTAATACTTCATGAAATGATTCTTTTTATAAAGAGCGAGTGTACGTAGTACTTTGGGGTTCAACTCCCTTATATTGAATGATGTGATTCTTTTATAAGAATAGATGTACATAGTACTTTGGGTTCAATTTCCCAAATTCTACATGGCATGATAATGCCTTGGTGGTATTAAAAGGAAAGATGTGGTAGTGCTTTAGTTTTCTAAAATGAAAGTTGTTATAACGGCTTTATGGGAAGTTTGTTATAACAGTTTTATGGAAAGTCAAGAGATGGTTTAAAATGTTATATGGAAATCATGTGAGAATGTCCATGATTAAATCCTTAATATGGTACATGAGATATCGGTACCTAGGTTTGTCTAGAGTAAAGTTCATTATATGCGTTTGGTATATGAGATGTTGGTACCTTGGTATTTCTAAAAAAGATAGTTCATTCTATTTGTGCTAATGAGAGTCAAAAGGTGATTTAAAGTGTACATAGTTGTTTGTGATAGCTATATGTGTACAGTTCTTTATATTTACACCAAGTCCCAGAATGGGCCGGGACATGTCGTACCTCACATGATAGTATTGTTTGGTTTATTTTAGAAAGGAAGGCATGATATTGTATTGGTAAAAAGGAAGGCATAGTATTGCCTTGGTTTTTCTAAAAAGGAGAGTACATCCTATTTGATCTAATGAGAGTTAAAGATTTCCTAACTTGCATATGTGGTTCATGATAGCCATTAGTGCAAGTGTTATATTATTTATTGAGGGGTTAATCCCCGGGACATTATACATTCCGTGGATTTGCTCTCCACGATGCGAGTATTACGTATATGCTCATTGCGGGTTCACGAGATCCATGCGGGTGAAATAGTCTCATGCGGGTGAAATAATCTCATGCGGGAGAAATAGTCCCATGCGGGTTCAATGCCCATGATTATTCCATGGACTGCTACTCCATGATGCCGGTATATCTATATATATACTCATTGCGGGTCTACAAGATCCATGCGGGTGAAATAGTCCCATGCGTGTGAAATAGTCCCATGCGGGTGAAATAGTCCTATGAGTTGATTTTCTATTTTTAAAAATGTACAGTGTACTCTCATTATACCGAGTCCCTCACTAAAGGGCCGGGACACATTATAGGCATATAGACATAACAGTTGATTTTATATTATATCATGGACTGCCGACAGTGATGTTGGAATTCCACGGGAATGCTCCCTTGATACGGGTTATATATTATACTTGTTACATGCTGACAGTGATGTTGTATTCCACGAGCATGTACGTGATATTATATCTTGAGGCGGTGTCACGATCGACATGGCTTTCATATTTGAAAGTGATGCGGTGTCTGATAATGATGCGATGCTACGGTGATACAAAGTGCGATTGGCTCTGATATTTATATGGCACGGTAGGATCTGGTATTTGATTTTCATACTTGCCCCTGTCATTCTTTTGTACAGTTATGATCTTGTTTACTGTACTTCATATTTACATACTTGGTACCTGTTGTATTGACCCCCTTCGGGGGGCTGCGTTCATGTCCGTAGGTATTAGGTACTCAGTTGTGGATCCGCGAGCTTAGGATTCTTGTTCAGCATTTTGGGATAGCTCTGATGTTTCGGAGCTTGTCATTATGGCTAGGAATATTGAAGTGCAGCGGGGCCTTGTCCGTCATAGTTGTCATCAAAATCTTAAGTGCATACTCATGTAGGATGGGTGGCGAGTTGTATTTCCATTTTTGTATAGTTGTAGACCCATTCGGGTGTGATATATATTATGGCAGCCTTGACAGCCTTGATTTTGTTGTTAAAAGAAAAAAATGGAGTGTTATTTATCTTCCGCGGATTACTTGTGATTTATGGTTAGAAGGGTGCCCAGGTAGGGCACCAGTCGCGGGCCCGGGATTCGAGGCGTGACATTGTGAGTACACATAATTTATTCAAATAAACACTCTTTCCTGGACATGGAGTCTCGAGCCTCATGGTGAGGTTGTAGACCAATCATCGACAAATGTGCACCTCCCAAACATCATTTTTCCTTGGTACCGAAAATATAGGTACCGTATTGGGACTAAGGCATTATTGGTTATCTTTCTTGTCCAATTGTTCTTGTTCTTCACATCTATAGGTTCGAAGAGTAGACAACGAACATCTTGAAAATAAATCAAGAGTAAGTTCATTATTGTCACTGTTACACGCCGGAATTCCAGGATATGTTTATAAGGAGGTACGTAAGAACTCAAAAATGTTAAGATTTGAGACGAGTAAAAATTTATCGGAATTTTGGAATTTGTCGGAAAACGAAATATTGCGACGAACGGGAGGGCGACGCGTGTCACCCCCCCTTAGTGGTCTTGGTCGAATTTGGCATGGTTAGAATGGTCATTTGACCATAGTTTAAATAACCAAGTCTTGCCAAGACAAAGAGCTTGACATTGTTGACTTGTCAAAGGGCCAGGGCTTGATCCGTATGAAACTCATCCAAGCCGTCCATATGTACTAATCTTGACCCTCCATTATGTTATATATGTACACTAGTAGTGCAAGACTTTGTCATTCTCAACAACTTAGAAATTTGCGAACAATCATGAAGAACTCGTAGAGAGCTCACGGCTTTGGAGAAAAATTCAAGAAGAAAAATTTTGTTTGTTGTCCAATAAGCTCCATACTTTAAACCAAGGTACCTAAGGGTATTATAAGTGTATCTCAAAAGAAAGATCCCAGAAAAGTGGTGTTTTCGTATTAGTATGGCGAAAACCTAAGGAGTTATTCAACTTTGAAGTTGGAACTTGAAGAGGAGTTCTTCATAAGCTTCTAAGGGTTGCTTGGAGTGGTTTGGAACGTCGAAAAGAGAAGCTAAAGTTGCTTAGGATCGACTTGTAATCTTGGATCATATTTGGGCTAAATGAGGTAATAATCTTCGTCTTACTTTTGTAATTGAAGATTCCATGTATTGATAAGTTAGAAATGATCATGTGATATGTGTTATGAAGATTGATAAGTGTTATGGAAGTTGAGAAGCTCAAATCCGAAAATGACATGTTGAGTCATTTGAAATTGAATTATAATTTGGTCGTTAACTAGAATAATCGCATGTTATCTACTTGAAGATTATAGTTGTTATAATCAATCGCGGCTTTATAACATGTTATACTAAACAACTTGGATTGAATATAAATTGGAAAAGAATTGGTATTGTTGTCCCTAATTGCCGAATGGACATTGTATTTTTGGACTAGTTTAATGTCAATTGTGGGGCGGAATTTTACACGTCTTGATTAAGCGTTTAATACCCTATTGTTAACTACTTTGTTGAGCCTTAAATGTGGCGTGTTTGGTTATTGAATTCGGCCTTGAAAAAGGTGGCAAAGTATGTAGAAACAAAGGAAGTGATGTCCGATTTTCCGTAGAATTTAGTGACTTTGCACTTGGAATATTCTACGTTTGAAGCTAGAAGTTAATAGACGTATTATGGTCATTATAGGTTGACATACTACGTACGGCGTATTGGACTTAGCAAGTGGATTAAACCGAAGAGGTATGTGGAACTTTCTTATCTCTTGAGCATGATTAAGTTGTAAATGTATAGTGCGGTGAGCGTCACGAGATTTTGTGAATCTAGTCCATTTGATATCCTTGGTTTATCTTAAGAATGATCAAGTTGGTTGAGTTAGAGAATTAACTCACTTGTTAAAATATTAAGGATATCTTGGTTTTCAAAAGTTAAGAGACTTTAAGTATGTTGAAAGTATTTTTGATACTTGTTTGGTTGGAAAGTTTAAGTCTCTTGGTTGTAAAGAAGAATGTAAGTTTCTAAGGCATAAAGCTAGTATAACGACTTTATGGGAAGTTTGTTATAATAGCTTTATGGAAAGTTAAAGAGGGTGATTTACTCTAAGTAATTTAAGTATGATAAATGACTTGAAATAATGAAAGGAAAATTGATTTAAATGCGTGATTGCTTAAAGTTTTAAAAGAAAGAAGTCACTTGATTTAGAAGCCTATAATTGTATTTCTAAAAGGTATTGTGACTTGTCTTGAAAAGTAGTTATGACTTGATACTACGGTTATTAGTATCTTGGAAGTTTTATATGAAAAAGAGTCATTTTAAAAGAAATGAAGTACGTAGTACTTTGGGTTAAATTCCCGGTTTTTATAATGACATGTTGGTGCCTTAAGTAAACTAAAATGAGAGTGTATATGAATAAGACTAATAAGAAGTTAGGGGGATTTCTTAACTTGCTTATGTAATGTATGATAAGTCGGTAGTGCTTATGTTATGTATGATAAGCCGGTAGTGCTTATGTTATGTATGATAGCCGGTTGTGCTAGTGATATATTGTGCATTACGGGGTCATTCCCCGGGTTTGTGGCATTTGCATATTCCGTGGATTTGCTACCCATGATGCGAGGAATACCATGCGGTCGAAAGGGCTTATGCGGGTGAAATAGTCCCGTGGGTCGGACCAGTCTATGCGAGAATACCTCGTGCGGGTATACACGACCTATCGCGAGCGGATCTGATCATGCGAGAATACCTCATGCGGGTCCATCGACCCTTGCGGGTGAAATAGTCCCGAGTAGGATTGTAATGATCTGCGGGCGGGTGGCCTACTTTGATCGTGAGCCTCTATTTTTATGCGATAAAGTATACTCTTGTTTACTCTCGTTGTTAGTAAGGCACGATGTATTGTTATATGAGTTATCATACGTGTCTCGGTTTTATTTTAGACTTATGATTTCACTCTGATGCTGATTTCACATATTTGGTACATGTTGTCTTGACCTCCTTGAGTGCGTTAAATGCGCGGTAAGTCTGATTCTTGACCCTCGCTCTTAGGATCATTGTTAATTTGTTGAGAAGCTCGCTTTATTTGAGCTTATCCTTGGTATTGTCGGTTGTTGTACATTGAGTATGGCGGGGCCTGTCCATAAAGTTATTATTCTTAAGTGCAGTAGTCACATTTGTGGATTGGGTTTGTAAGAACAAAGATGTACTATTTTAATTTTGTATTATGTATATGTTATGAAAGGCGGCCTTATCGGCTAGCCGGTTGATGTCTACTGTCTAAGTATGATTTTTATTTTAAGAGTTGTGTATGTTCATTGCTATTATCGATGTATACAGAAAGAGGTGCGGGTAGGGCACGATCATGAGAGCTTTGAGGTGAGTCGTGACAAAAGTGGTATCGAGCGATTAGTCTCGGAAAGTGTCTACGACGTGTCTAGTAGAGTCTTGATTATCGGTGTGTTGTGCACCACATCTATAATTAGGAGGTGCGGGACATTTAAGATTGGTTTCAATCTTCTCACTCTGAATCGTCGCGATAGAAATTTGTGGTTAGGGTCGTCTCTCCTAACAAGTTATGTTGTTTGCATTCTGAGAAAGCGTGATGACCGGGAAAGATGATGTGGATTGCGTATCAAGGTAGGTAATGTTTGTAGTATAGTTGGTATTGTGACATACAGCTATACGGATTTATGTATGAGGGTTGGACGCGTGTTGCCTAGAATGGTTTGAGGTTACCAGGATTTGGTAAGGACTAAATAAATACCGGGAAAGTAGGAGCAGTTAATGGACTCTCGATGAGTTTTACGTGCTAATTTGAGATAATTAGGAGATGATGAGTTGTCTGAGAAGGAAATGAACCCTTAAGAAGTTATTATTAAGGGAATTAATGGAAGTCTATGTTAATAGATTGAGCTACGTAGTATGATTAAGAAAATGGTACGGATGAGATCGTATGGAGTAAGTATGGTTGTTGTGGTCAAGATAACACGATTATGGTATTACGAGAAATTTTTGTACCCGTTTACGGGGGGACTGATAAGGTAGGCGGGGAGCATGGAAATTACGAGCCTAAGAATGTGATAACAGAGACCTTAGGTATATAAGGCATTCTCGGGTAGTAAAAGTTAAGTCGGACCAAGAGTAAGAGTTATCTGACGCCTTGAGTCGGGTTGAGGACCTATTAAGGGTCGCCCCATAGCTTGAAATGGTATGGGATCAATTGGTAGTAGTCCCGCTATGTGACAGGGTCAAGAGGGTGAAAGGCCCAAGTCTAGTTAATCATTTTACGGGTTCGTGAACGCATTCCACTAGAACTAGGGTGTGAGAGCCGGAAATGGCCTTATGTTGTTTAGAATAGTAAATCCAAAAATTGGAGGCCCGAATCAGTATGAAGGCTATGTACGTACGCTAGAATAAGTTTGGAAGTACGGGAAGAAATGCGACCGATGAAGAGAGCAACCAAGTGTAAAGAAATGGAGCACGAATCAGTGAGGACCTTTGAGGTGACTACACCGTGAGTGTTGGGTGGTAGGCGGCGGGTAGATAATAATTACGATAACGATCTGATCGTTGGACCACTAGCGAACCTAGAAGAGATGTTATGCGAGCGTTGAGGTCATTATGAGTCTGAGCTAGTTGGCCTCTTGTTATGCCAGCGTTATTGCGAAGAAGATTGGCTCGATTCGGTTTTACGTGGTGATTATCGATGTAAATGAAGAGAAGTGGTAGTAACCAGTGAATTATCCTTCCTTCTTTGGCATCATTGTTTTTAATAAGTCTGTGTGACTTGTTCATTTGAGAGTAAATTGGCGGAAGTAAGTAATAATTGAATTTGAAGAAATTTATGTTAAGTGCCCTTGGAGGTACTTGGAGTTGGTTTGGTGTGGCGGTCGGGGGCCACGACGCCGGATAATTTCGGAAAATGTGCAAGCGAGAATAAAATAAATGCAGTCTTTGCCGTGAAAGGCGAGGCATCTTTGGTAGGGTTTGAAAATCTACATGACTTTAAGGCGGTGCGTGATGATTAGATATCTACTGGACCGCGAGAGGACCCTGTGATTAGGGTTGTGACTCCAAGGAAAGTTTAAGAAAGGGAGATAAGTTCTCTCGCGTAAAAGGACGGTTTACGTATTATGGGATTCTTTGTACCCGTGTTGTTAGAAGAAGGATATGAGGCGGTAAGGTCTTGGTATCGTCGTACCATAGGTTCTGATTGTAGATAACCGTGGGAAAAGTGTTGTGTTGGGGTAATTAAGAACGACGTACGAATTGGTCGAGGAAGTATCGTAAAGATATAATACAGATTGTACGCATGTATGAAGCTGTACGATTATGAATCAAGATAGAAATACTTTTGCTAATAATAAGCATAAGGTAAGGTTATGACCAGAATGATAAAAGAGAATACGACTATGGTTATGTAAGTTGCACGAGATATGATTACCCCAGACTAGTGTAAGACCATTAGTATATAATGGGCAGTAAGAACACCTCGAGGAAAGGTGGTAGCATCGGGACTGACGAGAAAGATTGAAAGAAAATACGGAGGGGTAAGGGACCCCAGGACAATTTGAAATGACTTATAAAGAAAAGACGAGTAGACACTCGAACGATAAGGAATTTTGACAAGTCTTTGGATTATGTAATACCATGAATGGAGGTTGAACACCTGACTATAGGCTCTACAAACTGGGAAAGGAAAATCGGGTTACTACTTGACGAGATCAAGGAAATCCCCCCCTATAATGTGATTTGTTATACCCCGTAGTTGCAGGGTATGTATGTGAGGACGTACGTACGAGATTACGGCAGAAAATTTTGAAAAGAAAGAAAGATGTGAGTTTTCGACGGAAAAGTTTCCGGTTATTTGTGAAGAAAAAGGTTCGTTAATGGGAATTGGATTCCCAGATTTGGTATTTGGACTTCATAGATTATATTAGAATTTTGAGATTTTATTTTCGGAAATGGTCACGTGGGGCCCACGGGAGAAATTCTGATTTTGTGGGGCCAGCTTTGTTTTGAGATTTCCATTAAATTGGATATTTTGGAAGGCGAAATACAGAAGCGAATCGAGCGACATGTCACCCCGTGGCACCATGGCGATTTTACATTTGTGCCTTGGCCAGGTTGGAGTCGTTTTTTTGCCGAAGCGTTTTGCGTAACTGCGAAGGAAAATTCCGGCTATGTCGTTTTGTATTTTTGCGGATTTTTAGAGAGGCGAAACATTTTGGACCAACGGGAGGGTGGCGTGTGTCACCACCATGATGAAGACAAGTGGGCGTGACTTGGCGGTTTGAGGGCAAGTTTTGCTAGATATTTGTGTAGATATATGTGAGGTTTTTAATGAGTAGGGGCTACAGTGCACTTGGCGATCTTGGCCTTACACTTGCCTTGCACATGGCTTAATCTTGGCCGTTGGTTGGCCTTTGGTTTTCTATAAATACCCTCCAGCTTGTGAAGACTTATTCATTCACTCCTCAGCTGTCTAAGTCTTGAAATCCTCCCTCCCTCTAGTAGCTCTCGTCCTAAGCCTCTCCCCTCCCTCCTCCTTGTGGCCTTTGGCGAGAAGGGTTCCACTTGTGGTGCTAGCCGTGGGGTACCACTGCTAGTTGTTTTCGCATAATACCCACTTGTTGTGGTATAGAAATACTCCCTAGTATTGTTATAATGCCCAAAATACCTTAGCCTTGTACCTTGTAGTATTCCAAAGATACCTCTTTCGTGAAGTCAGGAAATACTACCTTTTGTCCTTTTAGTCTCAAGCAGAAACCACTAAGGAAATCTTCGTAGTTGGTTGAAGTATTTGAGTAGAAGTTAGTTAGAACTTCTAAGGGTTGTTTGGAGTGGTTTGGGCGCGGATTGGAGCTAAACCTTGCTCGAGGATCGACATTATAACTTGGATAATTTTGGGCTTATCGAGGTAATTATCTTGTCCTCTATTGTAATTGGAAATTACATGTTTGTTAGAATATATAGTTGAAGTATACTATATATGGAACTATACTTAGTATTCGGCAATGTCTTTTGACTTAAGCTGAAGAATAAAGCTGAAGCTGTATTTACATAGGGTGTATTGCGGTAGACTTGTGTAGAATTGTACACGTCAGGTTAGGCGTGTAAACCCCCAGTTGGCTTGGTAGCGGCCTCGATAGAGGAGGAGATTTCTGTTGTTGCGGGGAGAGTCTTCAATTTTCTATAGAAAGATAGAAACTTATGTTTTGGGGTTAATAGGCGTTTGTGACCTTTATAGGTGAAAGTACTAAGAGTAGCGTATTCTACTCGAGGAGTGGAAAGGGCTAGCAAGGTTGTAGTACTTGGAGCATTTTGCTTATTGTCGATAAATGCGTCGCGAGGTATGTGAACCTCTTCTATCTTTTCTAGCATGATGGTTGTGAACTATGTAGTGCGGTGAGCGTACATGTGCTAAGTGATTTGGTTGGTTTAAAACATAGGGTGTTATAATAGCTTTATGGGAAGTTAGTTATAACGACCTTATGTAAGTGAAAATAGTTTCTTGATGTTAGAAGTTAAGAGACTTGATCTTATAAGATAAGAGACTTAACTTATTTGTTTTAATGTGGAGGTTTGTGTGAAACCTCGTTCGTGATAATGAGTACTTGGTTTTAAAGGGATAATGTTTCTTGATTTGGGAATCAGAATGTGTATCGACAGGACCAGCTGCGGCGTTAATAAAGGAAAATGTATTGAATAATGATGTGTTGTATTAAAACAATTAGAAACCTCCATCTGCATAGAAAATAAGATGAGAAAAAAAGATATAACATTTTCTAGATCATGGCTTTGTAATAAGAATGTTGTAAACAAGAATAACCTACTCTCGCGTGAGACATATATTACTCGATTGTTCTAAAAGGAATCAAGTGATTAAGTTTGGGAACTATGAAACCATTTGAAAATGAGAAGCTTGAGTAATTGAAACTAGGCAAAGCTGGAACTTAGGAAAGAATCTTGTTACTTGATTTTGAAAAGGAATGTGGGTTGGTCATTCTAATACTACGGGTATCGGGTGACTTTTATAGAAGTAATGGATATCTTTTTATAGAACTTAACGTATTTAGTTCTTTGGGGTTAAAAACCCGGACTTGGGTATAACTGGAAGGACTGTGAGTTGTTGTGAAACTTGCCTATGCTTGTTGTTGTGAAACTTGCCTATGCTTGTGATGATAGCCTTTGTTGTACAAGTGTGGTATTTACGTGTTCTGCGTCTCTCGATAGAGGCGGTCGACTTATTGAGAACTTACTTGGGCGTCTTTGGCGGTGATGGAGAATTCCGCGGGTATGTTTCCATTTGATTCTTGTCTTGTTGTTGATGTCACGTGGGCGTGTCTGCAAATCACGAGTTAGGGGCATCGCGGCCGTGCGGTCGGGTTGATTACGATATATTGTTATTGTGGTTACATGGACATGTCTACAGAGTAAATTCAGGGGCATGTGGCGTGCGGCGAGGTTGATCACCCGATATATTATTGTTGATGTCACATGGGCGTGTCTCTGGCGAGGTAAATTCCGGGCATGTGGCCATGGGGCATTGGTATTATTGTTGCATCATGGACATGTCTGCCGTCAGAAATTCAGGCATGCGGCCATGATGCGAACATGATTGATGTTGTGGGCGTGAGACCCGTAGTTATATTTGAGTAATGACTTGAGCGTGAGTCACAGTGATATGTTGCTTTTATGTTGTGAGCGTAGTTTGGTTATCATACATGTCTCTGCTTTATATAGACTAGTATGATTTCATTCTGATATTTTCTGATTTCACATACTTGGTACTGTTATGCGACCTCGCTTGGAGGCTGCGTTCATCTGCGAGTGAAGTCATCGATCGTGGATCCGCTCTTAGGATCACGGTCAGCGTATTGGGAAGCTCCGTTTCTTGAGCTTATCTTTTAGTATGTGTTCCACTGAGTTGTAGGTTCTTGTACATTCGAGGTATGGCGGGGCCTGTCGTCATAGTCGTTGTAAATCTTAAGTGCATGAATCTTGTTGTGGCGAGGTTGTAAAGGATTAAAGCTTCGAGTTTTATGTATATCTTGAAAGCAACCGTTTTGGTTGCTTTGTTTATTATTATATCTCATGTTTCATGACTCGTGTTTTATTTTCCGCTGGTTTTCTCGATGTTGTATCACTAGGGTGCAGGATAAGGCACGATGCGGGCCGGGCAGTCGTTACAAAAGTGGTATCGAGCGATTAATCCTCGGAAAGTGTCTGAGCCGTGTCTAGTAAGTCTTGATTATCGGTGTGTTGTGCACCACATCTATAATCGAGAGGCTATAGGACATTTAAGATTGGTTTCCATTCTTCTCATTACGAGATCGTGCCTTAGAGGCGTGTTGTAAGTGGGACCCTGCAGCGTATCTCGTTTTTACCGATTATGCCTCGCGAGCGGCGAGCCTAGGAGGCAAGCGGCCGAGGAGTGCTGCTAGTGAGATCTGAGAGAAATGCAGCGCGAGCCCGACGATACACGAGGTTGTGCTTGACAGCGGGTTTTGTGGCCGCCCGGCCCAGCGAGGTTAGAAGCGCGGCAATAGGCTGCTGAGACCGCGATACACGAGCCTCAGTCCACGATGCAGAGGCGGAGAGATGGGTTACAAGGAGATGGCGATTCTTGGCGAGTCGTGGCAGTATGAGAGAGGCTGAATCGGCGATTCGATTCAGCGGCACTTTGTGGTGCACGAAAGCGAATAGTTTGAGGTGCGGGACTTTACGAGTTGTAGCCGCGAGTTTTATGGGTCGAGCACGAGGATGATCGCGAGGAGTTCATCCGGCGATTCTGACCAGATCGTGCGGGTGATCGAGCTTGAAGCAGTCTGTGACCTTTGGTTCGCATCAGTGCGTGATCTGCGATCGATTGGTTTGATTCATAGGAGCTTTCGGGAGAGCATGCACCTCCAGCGGTATGGGATGAGTTTTGGGGCTTTCTCGCGCACTTCTTGCCTCGCGGATGAGGAGAACGCGGTAAGCAATTTTTGATGCTTAAACGGGCGGGCGTGCGGTTCGGGAAGTACAATGTGGAGTTCGACTCATTGGCGATGCGTCCCGGCGTTAGTAGCTAGTATGGAGGATCGAGTGCGCGATATATTCTGAGGCTCGATGATTACATATCGAGCATGTTCGGGAGTAGCTCTTGGCCGGGCATGGACATTGCGCATGCGGCTCATGCACTAGGATGTGAGTGCGGAGAGGTCGGCGGAATGACTGGATCAGCGAAGAGGCGAGACATCGAGTCTTTGGCGACTTTCGAGGCGGACCGCCTCGGCGGCATATTAGTTTTGCACCTCGCGGTGCGAGTGGTCCTCCGCGACCTTGAGTATTGGGAAGCGGTCGGAGCTCGAGGTTGATTTCGAAGTAAGTGTTGGCGAGATCGGTCACCCTGCCTCGGTGTAGTCGATGTGGTAGACCACATTTGAGGAAGTGTCGTGGTGCGGGGAGCTTGTTATTTTTGCGGCCAGCGGGGCCATTTCGAGGAAGCGTCAGCCAAGGGTATACGGATGTTACGACTCGGCCTACGGATCGATGGTGGTTCGCCGCGCCCTGATTATGCGCCTGCGAGTGGGCTATGATTAGTGTGGGCGGTAGCTTGGTATATCATAACCCTCTAGAGTTTTGGTATGCTTGTTATGATGGTCTCATTATTGTGTGCTATGTATGCGAATAAGCGTTGTGTTAATTGTGAGTTTGAAAACATGTTTAGTTGGGAGGTTACGTGTGGGGGCATGGTAAGTGTGAACCTTAGACTATGTCACGGCCCGAGACCTTAGGGGTAAGGTCGTCTTGAGATTAAAGATTCGTTTTATGTTTGACCTTTATCGAGTAGTAGTATCGTGGGATTTATTTGTGTGATAAGTCAGTGGGTAGTGTGAGATGGAAGTGGTAGCTTTCATGATGTGAATTAGTAAGATTGTTAGGATCGGGAACAAGAGTTTGGCGATTGGGGTCGGGTTGAGGACCATTTGCGGGTCAACCCGTAACCGGTTTGGGGTGGGGTCAGTTCTGGGTGGTCCGCCAGGTGGTAGGTCACGAGGATGCTAGGCCCAAGTTTGTATGATCATCGTATGAGTTCGTGGGCGCGTTCGACCAGAAGCGGTTCGTAAAGGCCGGGAATGGCCTTAAGGAAGTTTGAGGTTAGTAAGATGACCAAGTTTGGAGGTAGTGACTCGAGATTTTCGAGAGCAGGTAATGACTGAAGTATGAGTGCGTCTTGGGAGAGTTCGAGTGTTGAAAGGTCTGCAGTAAGGGAGGAAGATAGCGTGTGTTATTTGCATTGGCCATTGTGGCGTTGGCAACTTGTTAGAGGAACTTTATCGTTATTCGACTTGAGAAGGAACATTCGGGGACGAATGTTTCTAAGGAGGGAGAATGTTATACCCGTAGTTGCGGTATGTATGTGAGGGCGTGCGTGCGAGATTCTGAGAAAATTTTGAAAAGAAAGAAAGATGTGAGTTTTCGTCGGAAAAGTTTCCGGTTATTTGTGAAGAAAAGGTTCGTTAATGGGAATTGGATTCCCAGATTTGGTATTTGGACTTCATAGATTATATTAGAATTTTGAGATTTTATTTTGGAAATGGTCACGTGGGGCCAGGAGAAATTCTGGTTTTGTGAAGCTTTGTTTTTGAGATTTCGGTAAATTGGATATTTTGGAAGGCGAAATATTCTGGCGAATCGGGGCGACACGTGTCACCCCATGTGGCACCGCAGCGATTTTACATTTGTGCTGACACCGGTTGGAGTCGTTTTTTGGCGAAGCGTTTTTGCGTAACTGCGAAGGAAAATTCGGCTATGTCGTTTTGTATTTTTGCGGATTTTTAGAGGCGAAACATTTTGGACCAGCGGGAGGGTGACGTGTGTCACCTGCATGATGAAGACAAGTGGGGCGTGACTTGGCGGTTTGGGGGCAAGTTGTGCTAGATATTTGTGTAGATATTTGTGAGGTTTTAAGGAGTAGGGGCTAGGGTGCACTTGGCTTGATCTTGGCCTTACACTTGCCTTGCACATGGCTTAATCTTGGCCGTTGGTTGGCCTTTGGTTTTCTTATAAATACCCTCCCTTGTGAAGACTTATTCATTCACTCCTCACTTTGTCTAAGTCTTGAAATCCTCCTCCTCTAGTAGCTCTCGTCCTAAGCCTCTCCCCTCCTCCTCCTTGTGGCCTTTGGCGAGAAGGGTTCCCCACTTGTGGTGCTAGCCAGTGGGTACCCACTGCTAGTTGTTTTAAGCATAATACCACTTGTTGTGGTATAGAAATACTCCTAGTATTGTTATAATGCCCAAAATACCTTAGCCTTGTACCTTGTAGTATTCCAAAGATACCTCTTTCGTAAGTCGGAAATACTACCTTTTGTCCTTTAGTCTCAAGCCGAAACCCTAAGGAAATCTTCATAGTTGGTTGAAGTATTTGAGTAGAAGTTAGTTAGAACTTCTAAGGGTTGTTTGGAGTGGTTTGGGCGCCGAATTGGAGCTAAACCTTGCTCGGGATCGACATTATAACTTGGATAATTTTGGGCTTATCGAGGTAATTATCTTGTCCTCTATTGTAATTGGAAATTACATGTTTGTTAGAATATATAGTTGAAGTATACTATATATGGAACTATACTTAGTATTCGGCAATGTCTTTTGACTTAAGCCTGAAGAATAAAGACCTGAACTGAACTGTATTTACATAGGACTGTATTGCAGTAGACTTGTGTAGAATTGTACGTCAGGTTAGGCATGTAAACCCACTGGTTGGCTTGGTAGCCGGCCTCGATAGAGGAGAGATTTCTGTTGTTGCGGGAGAATCTTTGAATTTTCTATAGACAGATAGAAACTTATGTTTTGGGGTTAATGGACGTTTGTGACCTTTATAGGTGAAAGTACTAAGAGTAGCGTATTCTACTCGAGGAGTGGAAAGGGCTAGCAAGGTTGTAGTACTTGGAGCATTTTGCTTATTGTCGATAAATCGTCGCGAGGTATGTGAACCTCTTCCTATCTTTTCTAGCATGATGGTTGTGAACTATGTATGCGGTGAGCGTACGTGTGCTAAGTGATTTGGTTGGTTTAAAACATAGGGTGTTATAATGGCTTTATGGGAAGTTAGTTATAACGACCATATGTAAATGAAAATGGTTTCTTGATGTTAGAAGTTAAGAGACTTGATCTTATAAGATAAGAGACTTAACTTATTTGTTTTAATGTGGAGGTTTGTGTGAAACCTCATTCGTGATAATGAGTACTTGGTTTTTAAAGGGATAATGTTTCTTGATTTGAATCGAATGTGTATCGACAGGACCAACTGCGGCGTTAATAAAGGAAAATGTATTGAATAATGATGTGTTGTATTAAAACCGGTAGAAACCTCCGTCTGCATAGAAACTAAGATGAGACAAAATGATATTACATTTTCTAGATCATAGTTTCTTTGTAATAAGAATGTTGTAAACAAAGAATAACCTACTCTCGCGTGAGACATATATTACTCAATTGTTCTAAAAGGAATCAGTGATTAAGTTTGGGAACTATGAAACCATTTGAAAATGAGAAGCTTGAGTAATTGAAACTAGGCAAGCGGAACTTAGGAAAGAATGTTGTTACTTGATTTTGAAAAGGAATGTGGGTTGGTCGTTCTAATACTACGGTGTCGGGTGACTTTTATAGAAGTAATGGATCTCTTTTAAAGAACTTAACGTATGTAGTACTTTGGGGTTAAAAACCGGACTTTGGTATAAATGGAAGTACTTTGAGTTGTTGTGAAACTTGCCTATGCTTGTTGTTGTGAAACTTGCCTATGCTTGTTGTTGTGAAACTTGCCCATGCTTGTTGTTATGAAACTTGCCTATGCTTGTGATGATAGCCTTTGTTGTACAAGTGTGGTATTTACGTATTCTGCGTCTCGATAGAGGCGGTCGACTTATTGAGCTTACTTGGGCGTCTTTGGCGGTGATGGAAATTCCACGGGTATGTTTCCATTTTGATTCTTGTCTTGTTGTTGATGTCACGTGGACATGTCTGCCGTCTGCAGAATTAGGGCATCGCGGCCGTGCGGTCGGGTTGATTACGATATATTGTTATTGTGGTTACATGGACATGTCTGCAGGGTAGAATTCGGGGCATGTGGCCGTGCGGCGGGAGTTGATCACCCGATATATTATTGTTGATGTCACATGGGCGTGTCTACAGGTAGAATTCGGGGCATGTGGCCGTAGGGCATTGGTATTATTGTTGCATCATGGACATGTCTACACCGTCTGAATTAGGGGCATGCGGCCGTGATCACGAACATGATTGATGTTGTGGGCGTGAGACCCGTAGTTATATTTGAGTAATGACTTGGCGTGATTCACATTGAGTATGGCTTTTATGTTGTGAAGCGTAGTTTGGTTATCATCATGTCTCTGCTTTATATAGACTAGTATGATTTCATTCTGATATTTTCTGATTTCACATACTTGGTACTGTTATGCGACCTCGCCCGAGGCTGCGTTAAATCTGCGGTAGAATACATCGGTCGTGGATCCCGCTCTTAGGATCACGGTCAGCGTATTGGGAAACTCCGTTTCTTGGAGGCTTATCTTTTAGTATGTGTTCCACTGAGTTGTAGGTTCTTGTACATTCGAGGTATGGCGGGGCCACTGTCGTCATAGTCGTTGTAAATCTTAAGTGCATGTAATCTTGTTGTGGCGGGGTTGTAAAGGATTAAAGCATTCGAGTTTTATGTATATCTTGAAAATACCGTTTTGGTTGCTTTGTTTATTATTATATCTCATGTTTCATGACTCGTGTTTTATTTTCATTGGTTTTCTACGATGTTGTATCACTAGGGTGCGGGATAAGGCACGATGCGGAACGAGCGGGTCGTTACATGATTGACATGAAGTCTTAGCCATGTGGCAAGCAAAGGAATCAAATCTAAGTTAGTGACGAGTTGAGTTGCAGCGAGAGAAAAGCAGGAACCATAATTGAGATTAAGGGTGCGAATATTTCGCGAGTTTGAGAAGGCTTCGATTATTGGAAGATAAGTTGACCACGACTACGATTCTAAACCCACGAGAGGCGAGGAGGTTAGGTTATTATGGTAATATTTTGAGTGTTTGGGTGGGTTGCGTCTTGTAATACGATAAGGTTAGAAACCTATGTTTTCCGGCGGTTAGAAGCATGAAGAATTACGCCACTCACGATTTAGAAAGTGCGGCGATTAAATCATGCCTTAAAGATTTGAGGGCATGGCGTATATATAAACCGTGTGGATATTTATGCAGACCACAAGAGCCTCAGGTATATCTTGAACGAGCGATTGAATTTACGAAGGCGGTGGTTAGAAGTTACCCGAGTTGTGATATTGATATCTATACCATCGAGAAAGCGAGCGATTAAAGATACTTTTAGTCATGGATCATGGGTGATGCATCGGATAGGCGGCGGTAAACGAAGCGAAGTCCGTGAGATTCATCAGCTACCGAGCCGAGGGGTTCGATTATTTGTTTCCAAGGTGAATGAAGTTTGGATCCGAGGGGTTGCCGAGTCTTCCTTCATTGAGGAGGTGAAGAGGCGACAATATGAGGATTCAGCATTAGTATGTGGTCGAGATACGGCTCTCCGAGAAGAGAAGAGCTTGTTTGAGTAGCACCGGATGGGGTGCTATGATACGAGGATGGATTGTGTGTACCCGGTACTGCAGAACTTGTCAGCAGGTTTTAGGGGAGGCACGTAGTGCTTATTGCTCCAACTGTTCAGGGTCGGCTAAGTTGTGTCGTGACCTCAGATGTTTGTATTGGTATGATGGCCTGAAGAGGGACGTAGCAGAGTTGTTGCTTAATGTCGGGTTAGCAGTCAAGTTGAACACGAAGCCAGTGGACTATTTCAGGCGATTTAGATCCCGACTTAGATATGAGAGGTAATTAATATGGATCTTATTATAGGGTGGAATCGTACTCAGAGGAAGTGCGACTCCCTGGGGGTCATGTAAATAGGCTGGCGAAACCAGCCGTGTTCTTCCGGATTGGGACCACTTACTCGGCTGAGGTTTATGCTAGCTTGTATAGCAGGGGGATTGTGAGGCCTGGGGTTCCTCTTATTTACACCAGTAAGTCCAGGACATGTATAAAAGAATGTATATAAGGAATCAAGACTTGGAAATTGATACGAAAGGAAGAATTGTTTTTCCGGCGGAAAATCTTCCGAACGTCGGAAAGGAAAAATGTTCGTTGTTGAGAATTGGATTCTCAAAATGCATTATTTGGAGGGTTTGGAAATTATTAACATTTTGGGTTTTTTTTTTTTCGGTTGGTCATGTGGGGCCCTTTGAGAAATTTTACATTTTGTGGGGCCCGAGGGTTCTGAATTTTATGGACGAATGAGAGGCGACACGTGGCACCTCCACCACTTAGTCTTGGGCGATTTTTGTAAGGGTAGAATGGTGGGTGACCGTGGTTAAAGATCGATTCTTGACTTGAGATTGTTGACCAAGGTCGACTTGTCCATGGCTATTATCCGTGTGTTATTCATACTAGCCACTCAAGTGTTGCAATCTAAGCCTCGATGTGTTTTATATACTACCCTAGTGCAAGACCAAGTCTTGACACTTAGAAAAAATTAGAGAAACTCTTGTACTTACATGAACCTCTCGGGTTTGGCTATATTCAGCTAGAAAAATTTGTAGTTTTGATCCTTTGTTCACAAGACTTTAACTTGATGTCCTAAAGGTATTGTAAGGATATCTCGATAGAAAGTTTTGGAAAAATGGCGTTTTTGTATTAGTCATGGCGGAAACTTAAGGAGTTCTTGACTTTGAAGTTGGAACTTGAAGATGGAGTTCTTCATAGAACTACAGGAGTGCTTTAAGCGGATTGGAATATAAGGAAAGGAGCTAAGAATTTCTAAGCGCGACTTTGAATCTTGGAATTTTTAAGGGCTTGTAAAGGTATAATCTTGTCGTTTTAGTAATTAAGATTACTTGTTGTTGTAGCTATGGATATTATGGCATGAGTTATATAGTATGAAGTTTGATAAGTGTATTGACTATTGGAACCTAATCAGAAAACTAGCATGTTTAGCTTTAAGATTACAATTCAAGTCGATTATTAGTTTAAGTAAATCGCATGTTGTATAAAGAAGGAAATTGTAGTTGTTGAAGTTGTTTATGACTATATAACATGTTAGACCTTAGAACTTGGAATTGGAAAAGGATTGGAAAAGACTTTGAATTGTTGATTGTTGTTGGAGAATGGCTTGAATATGGAACTCCATTATTAATTGTGGGCGGAATTTTACGTATTGTAAGGCGTGTAATCCCCTGTTTGGTTGTTGTTTTGAGCCTTAAATGTGGCGTGTTGGTTGTGTATTGGGCCTTGAAAAGGTGGCAAAGTGAGTAGAAACAAAGGAAGTCTTTGCCGGTTTTCAGTAGAATTAGAGACCGTATACTTAGTATTATTCTCGTTAGAGACTAGAAGTTGATAGTCTTGTTGTGACCATTATAGGTTGACACTTCTACGTGCAGCGTATTCGGCAGCTTGTGGATTTAGCGAAAAGGTATGTGAACTATCTCTCTTAGCATGATTCCTTAAGATAAAGAAAGTATGTCTACTCATTAAATGATCCGTTCCTTGGTTGTATTTGGATTGCCTAAAATAGAATTAGATTACATGTACTCCCTTCATTGTACTTTGATGTTTAAATTGTAAGTTGTATAATCCATTACCTTAGTGAAGTTGGATTCTTAAAAGTGAAAGTATTTTACTTAAAGTACATAGAGTCTTGAAAAGGAAGTGGTTTCCAAATCTTGTGGCTAGTGCCTTAGTTCCAAAACCTAAAGGTCATTATAATGACTTTAGAAGTCAAAAGGTGATTTACTTAATTGTTTTAAAAGAGGAGAAATGACATGATTTAAGAGAAGTAACTTGTTTTAAAGGTGTGAGTTACTTGAGGTTTAAAAGTAGAAGAAACTTGTTTTCTATATATTAAGAGACTCGAAGTATTTTTTGAAAGTAAGAAACTTTATTTGAAAGTTTGTGATACTTGGTTTTAAGTATAAGTCTCTTGGTTATAAAAAGTATGAAATTGTCTAAAAACCATAAAGGGTTATAACGGCTTTATGGGAAGTTGGTTATAACGGCTTTATGGAAGGTTTAGAAAGTTGTCTATTTTGATTAATGGGCATAAGTTGCCTAGATTGTGAAAAATTTGAAGTTACTTGGTTTCAAGCTTTGAAATGAGTTTCTAAAAGTGTAGTAACTTACTTTGAAAAATAGACACACCTTGATACTACGGGTGTTAGTATCTTGGGGTTTTACATAGAAAGGAGTCTTTTGAAAAGAATGTACGTAGGTAGTACTTTGGCTTGATTAATTGAGAATTAGTCTAAGTGTGCCTTGATAAGTACTTTGGCTTGATTAATTGAGAATTAGTCTAAGTGTGCCTGATAAGTACTTTGGCTTGATTAATTGAGAATTAGTCTAAGTGTGCCTTGATAAGTACTTTGGCTTGATTAATTGAGAATTATTCTAAGTGTGCCTTGATAAGTACTTTGGCTTGATTAATTGAGAATTATTTTAAGTGTGCCTTGATAAGTACTTTGGCTTGATTAATTGAGAATTATTCTAAGTGTGCCTTGATAAGTACTTTGGCTTGATTAATTGAGAATTTGTCTAAGTGTGCCTTGATAAGTACTTTGGCTTGATTAATTGAGAATTATTCCATGTGTGCCTTGATAAGTACTTTGGCTTGTTTAATTGAGAATTGCCTATGTGTCTTTGGTAATAGCGGTTGTGTTCTAGTGGTATATCATTCATTTGAGTCGTTCCGGGTTTGTGGCATTGCATATTCCGTGGTTGCTACCTGATGTCGAGGAATACCTCGTGCAGTCATGAGGGCTTATGCGGGTGAAATAGTCCCATGCGGGCGGGTCCAGCCTATGCGAGGAATACCTCATGCGAGTCCGTAAGGGCTTATGCGGGTGAAATAGTCCCATGCGTGGAATACCTCTTGCGGGTCCACGCGACCTATGCGGGTGAAATAGTCCCAGGAGTAGGATTGCTTAATGATACTGCGGGCGGGTGGTCATGCTTTGATCGTGAGCTTCCTAGTTTATATTGTAAGTATACTACTATTTACTCTCATTGTTAGTAAGGCACAGTGTACTGTAATTTGATTATCATGGACTGCCGGCAGTGAGGAAGGATTCCACGGGCATGATTGATATTGTGGGCGTGAGACCCATGGTTATATTTTAGTAATGACTTTGAGGGCATGCGTCCCTGACTTGATATGACTATTATGTATTGTGTACTGTAGGTTGGCTATCATACATGTCTCCTGTTTTGTTTAGACTGTTATGATTTCATTCTGATCTTACTTCACATTAGTACATGCTTGTCTTGACCTCCTTGAAGTGCGTTCATGCCGCGTGTTTAGGTCCTTGATTTGGTGATCGGCAGTGTAGGACCACCTTTCGAGTTTTGGATAGCTCCGCCATTCGGAGTTTATCTTTTTGGTATAGTTCCTTGATCTGAGCTTTTATGCGGTTATGGTCTGGCGGGGCCTTGTCCGTCGTATTTGATAAAACTCTTAGAAGTGCAGTATTCGTATGTGGGATTGGACTCATGAAGTGTAGTGTCTTTTATTATGTATATTATATGGCGACGCCTTGTCGGCTTTGCCCTTACGTCGTTGGAAAAAAAAAGAGGTGTTATTTAAATTTCCATGATTTACTTAGTTGTTAAGGTAGAAGGGTGCCCGGGTAGGGCACGATCCACGAGCGAGGTTGGGTGTGTGAGTGGTATCGAGCGATCGGTCTCGGAATGTCTGAGCCGTGTCTAGTAGAGTCTTGATTATCGGTGTGTTGCGCGCCACGTCCGTAAGCGAGGCTACGGGACATTTAGGAGTTGGTTTCTATTCTTCTCACTCTAAGATCGTGCCATAGAAAGTGTTAGTAAGATAATTCCTCTCGGCGTATTGTTGTGTTCTGATTATGCCTCGAGGAGAAAGCATCCGAGAAGGGCAAAGGAGTAGCGAGAGCTACTAGTCGGACTCGAAGAGTTGATAGGGCTTATACCCGAGTATCAGGATATTGTCTGCGATCGGCGAGTTAACCTGCGCGAGTTTTGAGGCCCCGGCACGAGCCTCGGTTCTCGATTAGGGGAAGACTTTAGGAGTCGTGAAGGAAGCCATTATGTTATTGACCAAGATAGCGGTGCTCTGATTTCATCAGCGAGGAGGTTATTCGGCGGCAGGCGAAGTGCAGTGCGGGGCGGTAGCGGAGATCTGCGTAAGAGGCTGGGCCGGTTGGTTATCGGTGAGTTTATGGGCGGCGGCCTCGGCGAGTGAGATATTCGTCCCATCCTGCGGTACATACCGCGGCTCACGGGTGGGATATTGGACCCCATGGTATTTAGGAGCGGTCCGAGCTCGGTCGAGGTTCTCGAAGGAGCATGTTATACCGTATTTCGAGTATATCGTGAGGGCGTGCGTATAAAAGTTTAAGCCTTAAGTAGGCTAGGGGCGAAATTTGTGCACAACTAGCGAAAAGAATCGTTTTCACGAAGCGTTTTCCAAACTTTGTGAAGGAAAAATTGCGGCTATGTCGTTTATAATTTTTGCGGATTTTTAGAGATGAAATATTTTGGACCAATTGGAGGCGACATGTGTCACCCTTAGGTGTCGAGTTGGGCGATTTTGCTTGGTGGAAGCTTCTAGGCTTGCGTTTTCCACTTTAGTTGCCTAAAATGTTTGGTCAATGTTTGGTAGGATATTTGTGTGGTTGATGACCAAGTGGGACCCACATGACACGTAGCTTAATCTACACCTTACAACGCCTACCACTTGTCTTGATCTTGGCCATTGGTTGGCCTATAAATACCCCTTAGTTGATGAGTTATTTCATCCACGCCAGAGCAATTTTCAAGTCTCGAACTACTCTCCATCACTTGTGAGCTTCGTCGACCCTCTCCCACTCCTGTTGTGCTGGCGAAACCCCTCCCTTTGTGAGGCCTCGTGAAACCTCCCCTCTGCCTAGTTCACGTAAAATACCCCCTTGGTGAAAAGTATTCTCCAAGTATTGTTCTTATTCCCAAATACTCTAGCCCCAAAACCTTTGTAGTATTTCCAGTACCCTCTATCTGAAAAGCCGGAAAATACTACTATACTTCCTTTAGTCACAGCGAAACCCTAAGGAAAGATCTTCACAAGTAGTTGAAGTATTAAGTAGAAGTTGCGTAGAACTTCTAAGGGTTTCTTGAAGCGAATTGGAGCACTCGGATTAGGAGATAAACCTTGCTCAGGATCGACATTAAACTTGGATAATTTTGGGCTTATCGAGGTAAATAATCTTGTCCTATAGTAATTGGAAATTACATATTGTTGTAATATATAGTTGAAGTATACTATATATAGAATGAATATTGAAAAGGAATTGAGCGTAATTACATAGAAGGATATCAAAGAAGATAATTGGTACTTACATAGAATTGTATTCTGATGAACTTGTAGTGTTCTTGTGAAGTAGAATTGTACACGTCGGATTAGGCGTATAACCCCCTCGGGAGTTGTTGGCTGTTAGCGAGGCCTCGATAGAGAGGAGATTTCTGCGTGATTTGCGGGGAGGTCTTCTTAGAATTTTTGTAGAATTTTCTACGATGAGATCTAGATGTTAATAGGCGCCTTGTGGCCTTTATAGGTTGAAGTACTACGTGTGGCGTGATCTACTTGGCAGGAGTAGCCAAGCGGTTTGAAGGTACTTGGAGCGTTTTGCTATTAGTCGATAATCGTCGCGAGTTTTGTGAACCTCTTCCTATCTTTTCTAGCATGATATGTGTATAACTATGTAATGCGGTGAAGCGTACATGTGTTAAATGAATTTGGTTGGTTTAAAACATAAGGTGTTATAACGGCTTTATGGGAAGTTAGTTATAACGACTTTTGTAAATCTGAAAATGGTTTGTGGTTTTAAAAGATAAGCGGTTTGACTTATAAGCGGCTTGATGTGAGATAATAAAGAACTTGAAGTATTTGAAGAATCATTTTGAAAGAAGAGTAATACTTGGTTTGTGAAAGCTTAAGAGTTATACTAGCTTTATGGGAAGTTAGGTATAACGACTTAAGGAAGATAAAAGGAATAAGGTTTTACTGATTTCGGAAATGAGAACAAGTATCGAACAAACCACTGCAGCGTTAATAAAGGAAAATGTATTGATTAATTAATTATTATTAAAATCAGTAGAAACCTCCATCTGCATAGAAGCTAAGATAAGACAAAATGATATTACATTTTCTAGATCATGGCTGCTTTAATAAGATTGTTATAAACAAGAATAAACTACTCACATCTAAGACATATGTTACTCAATTGTTTTAAAAAGGAATTTCGCTTTTAAGTGATTAAGTCTATGGACTATGAAACCTTCTAAAATAAGAGACTTGAATGTTTGAAATTAGGCAAACTTGAACCTTTGGAAAAGAATGTTGTTACTTGATTTTAAATAGGGAAAGTATTTTGGTTTACTTAAAAATGTTAGTCACTCTATTTTTTTTATACTACGGGTATCGGGTGACCTTTGTAAAAGAAATGGATCTTTAAAAGGAAGTTAACGTACGTAGTACTTTGAGGTTAAAACAGGACTTTGACATAAAATGAAAGTACCTTGAGTTGTGTGTAACTTGCCTATCTTTGTTGTTGTGTGACTTGCCTATACTTGTTGTTGTGTAACTTGCCTATACTTGTTGTGATAGCCTTTGTTGTGCAAGAATTGTGTTTCTATACTCTGGCGTCTCGATGGAGGCGGTTGACTTATTGAGAACTTACTTGGGCGTCTGCGGTAGTGATGGAAGATTCCCGGGTATCTTCCATTATTATTACATGGGCATGTCTACAGATGATGGATTACGTGGGCATGTGACCATTATGGTTATTTATGGCGATATCGTGACTTACGGTTGTGATCGAGTGCATGCTTTGTTTACTTGCCCCGTCGGTTTCGTGGCGCGGTGGATCTGGTATAGGTTATCGCCAACGCCGCGTGTCGACCGGCGAAGTATCGTGACTTACGGTTGTGATCGGTGGGTAGCACAGTTACTTGCCCGTCGGCTCGTGGCGCGAGGAGGATCTGGTGGAGGCTATCGCACTTGCCGCGTGTCGACCAGCGAGTCGGTGTTTGGATGGGCCGTGACTTACGGTTGTGATCGGTGGTTGCTTTGGTTACTTGCCCGTCGGCTACGTGGCGCGAGGAGGATCTGGTGGAGGCTCTGCGCACTTGCCGCGTGTCGACTTCGTGATATGGTTGTTGATATTATTGGTAGGGTGGGACACGGTGTTCATGTATACCCGCTTGGTGTTGTTACATCATAGGCTGGCGGTGAGGAAGAATTCCACGAGCACAGTGATGTTGTGGGTGTGAGACCCGTTGTTATGTTTAAGTGATGACTTGGAGGCGTGAGTCACGACTTGGTATATTTGCTTATCGTTGTGTCTTGTAGTTTGGTTATCATACATGTCTCCTGCTTTATATAGACTATTATGATTTCATTTACAATATTTTCAGTTTAACATACTTGGTACTGTTGTCTTGACCTCCTTGAAGCTGCGTTCATCTGCATGAGTAAGTCATCGTCTGTTGATCCGCTTATAGGATCACATTTCAGCGTATTAGGAAGCTCAGTTCCTTGAGGCTTATCTTTTGGTATGTTACCACAGTGCAGCAGGTTCTTGTACATTGGGGTATGGCGGGCCACATCCGTCATAGTTGTTGTAAAAATCTTAGAAGTGCATGCCTTTGTTGTGGCGGGGTTGTAAGGATTATGCTTGTTCAAATGTCGATATATATATATATATATGCGAGAAAGGCAACCGTTTTGGTTGGCCTATTTTCTTTATCTTGATCCGTATCTATTTGTATGTTTAAGTTTTATTTATTTCAGCTGGTTTTCTACGATGTTGTATCACTAGGGTGCGGGGTAAGGCACGATCCACGGGCCAGGTTGGTCGTGACAAAAGTAGTATCGAAGCGATTAGTCCTCGGAGAGTGTCTGAGGCCGTGTCTAGTAGAGTCTTGATTATCGATGTGTTGTGCACCGTCTATGTCGAGGCTATAGGACATTTAGGATTGGTTTCCATTCTTCTCGTTACGAGATCGTGCCTTAGAATTTGTGTGATAAGTTGGACCCTACGGCGTGTTTCGTTTTTTTACGATTATGCCTGCGAAAGGCAACCGGGGCCCGAGAAGGGCAAAGCGGCGAGGAGTTGCGGGTAAACGCGGCGATCTCTATAGAGACCACGGTACCTAAGCCTCGATCCACGATCTGGAGCGAGAGGAGATGGAGTTACAAGGAGTTAGCGATTATTGGCGAGGTTGTGGCGAACATGAGATAAGTGGGCCGCGGCGATTCGTGCACCATGGTTCACCCTAGATCGAGATAGTTTGAGGCTACAGGACTTTACGAGTTGTAACTATCACGACCCGAACGGGCGTGGCGTGCCTTACCGGCGCCCAGTAGACATCATCAGTGTCAGCGGAACATAAAACAAGACATGAAATATCGAGAAGTGTAAAAGCGATGTCTGAGAAAACTTGCCGCCGGCGTATATATAAATCAACTTAAAACCGAGCAGTTACATCCCATTACAAGCTCGCCCCTGATTACTCTGGACCTAAGAATGATATGACAACAATGGCGGGACGGGCCCACCATACCACGAATGTAAATACCTACAACGATGAGGACTATACCGCGATAAGCCTCAGAAGCGGAGCTTCCCAAAGCAGACTGCGATTCTAGGCGAGGATCAGCACGGGTGTACCTACTGTGCGGCGTGAGCAACCCGAAGGAGTCGATCTGATAGGTACCAAGTATGTGGCGAAAATCTGTAAATGAAATCATAGTAGTCTATATAAAGCGGGAGACATGTATGATAACCAAACTACAATTCGCAACAAATAGCGATCATGTCAAGTCGAGGACTCGCCTCAAAGTCGTCGCTCGAATATAACTATGGGTCTCACGCCCATAACATCAATCATGCGTGGAATACCTTCCATCGCTGCGGCGATCTATGATATAAAAGCACCAGGAACACATGAACACCGGGTCTCACTGTGTCATAATAAAACCGTGCGGGGTAAATGCGAAGGCATGGCCACTACTAAAACCCACAGTACCAGCGGTCATAAAGCGTATCATGAGATCTGTCTGAACCGTCACATGATCAAAGCGGCCACTCGCCCGATATCTAATGTGCGCGTCTAGCCACAGAACTTCCGCGACTCGCGTAGGCCAACCTCGTAGGCCCGCGAGGTATTCCCGCGTCGAGGGTAGCTACTCCGGCGTCTGCACTGGACTCGCGATCCGCGTGGCCGCATGACCGCGTGACCATATAGGCGCACACTAACACGGAACTCGTAGCTCGCGTAGGTCCGGGACCGCGTAGGTATCCTCGAATCATAGTCACATGCGCACGAGTATTACCCGCGTCGGAGGCGGCTTAACCTCGGGATCATGTCGAGGTGGTGGTACAATACCATCATGTGGTGATCGTTAAACAACAAAAGCGCAATCGAAACCCCTTTACACAATCATCACAAGACAATAACACAACTAGCATCCTAGAATGTTTACATATCAAACCAACAATAAAATATAACAACGCTAACACAAACCAACACAAACAATTTTAGTCACACAAGGTACTTTCTGCTTTATAATTAATAAGATCGGGTTTTATCCCCAAAGTACTTCATCATTAACTCTTTAAAAGATCTGCTTCTTTCTCAAAGTCACACAATACGTAGTATAAAAATAGAGTGACTATCTTTTGAAGTAAATCAAAACACTTTTCTTTGTAAAATCAAGTAACAACATTCTTTTCCAAGCGTTCAAGTTTGCCTAATTTCCATTACTCGAGTTTCTCATTTTGAAAGGTTTAAGTAGTTCATTGTATTAATTACTTTTTGATATATTTCTCATTTATATAAATTTTTAGAAACATATGACTTATTTGTGAGTAGGTTATTCTTGTTTATAACTATCTTTTTAAAGCTAGCATGTTCTAGGAAATGTAATATCATTATGTCTAAATCTTAGCACATGCGGATGGAGGTTTCTCTTGGTTTTAATGATACTTTAATAGTCAATACATTTCCCCTTTATTAGTATTTGTGGTTTGTTCGATACTTATTACGATTTAGAAATCAGTAAAACATTATTCCTTTTTAAAAAAACCAAGTACTCATTACTCACGAATGAGGTTTCACACAAAAATTCATATTAATTCCTTTAAGTCAAGTCTCTTATCTTTTAAGATCAAGTCTCTTAACTTCTAAAATTAATAAACCATTCTTTTTATCTTTCTTAAGTCGTTATACCTATCTTCCCATAAAGCTAGTATAACTCTTAAGTTTTAAAACCAAGTATTACTCTTCTGTTAAAAATGATTCAGTATTCTTTTGAAATACTTCAAGATTCTTATTATTCGGGCTTAAGTCAAAAGACATTGCATGATTATTGTCGGGCTTAAGTCAAAGACATTGCGCGATTATTATTCGATTAACACCGTCGTCGTCTACCATACATATATATATTCTTTAAAATATCATGCTCGAGGATAGGAAGAATCACATACCTCGCGGCGATTATCGACTATTAAAAAGCGCTCCGCGGCTATAACGGCTAGCCTCGTCCACCTTTCAAGTAGTACATGCTACTCGCGATGCATTCGACCTATAAGTGTTATACAAGTCTATCAATGCCTAGACTACTCTTGTAGAATATTCTTACGATGTGATTCGGTTCAAGTCTATTACGTAATATCCTTACATTACGGTTCAATTCTCTTCTATGAATCTTATATTCATTTCTATACAACTACGTTATGTAATTTCCAATTACAATAGAAGGATAGGATTATTTACCTCGGTAAGCCCAAAATTATCCAAGTTTAATGTCGATCTGAGCAGCGTTTAGCTCTACTCGGGTGCTCGACCGCTCCAAACAACCCTTAGAAGTTCTCTACGCAACTTCTTCTTAATACTCGACCAACTATGGAGATTTTCCTTAGGGTTTCGTTTAGTGACTGAAGGGAAGTATAATAGTATTTCTGGGCTTTTAGTATAAGTGTAACCTTGGAATACTACAAGGTATATAGGCCAAGGTATTTTGGAATAGTAACAATACTTGGAGAGTATTTCTACCAAGAGGGTGTATTTTATGAGAACAACTAGGCAAGGGAGGGTGTGTCTCGGCCACACCATAAGGAGGGTGTGACTCTCGGCGAGGGCCTCGCGAAATGGGGAGGGGTTTTCAAGACTTAAGGAAGTGAGGAGTGGATGAAGAAAGCTTCACAAAGGGGTATTTATAGGGAGTTCGTCTAGCCGAGTGGGGCAAGTGGAGGGCGAGATTTGCCCAAGTGCCCACAGTCCTACTCACAAATCCTCGCAAATATCCTACCAACTATGACCACTAAATGCGTGCAAGTTGCCGTCCACGCTCCACCAACTTGAGGTGACAAGTGTGCCCTACTCGTTGATCCAAAATATTTCGTCTCTCGGAAAAATCCATAAAAATTAAAAAGACATAGCGGAATTTTCCGCCATGAGTTTTGTAAAGCGTTTAGTCAACGATTCTAATCGGGTGTTGTGCACAAAATATTTCCGTCCATGCCTACTTAAAGTTCAAACTTTTCTACGTACTTCCCCACGTACATACTCTGGAAATACGGGTTATAACATTCTCCCCTCCTTAGAAACATTCGTCTCGAATGTTCCTTACAGAATCTCAAAACAAGCATGCGCGATATAGTCTTCATTTCTATATTTACGAAAACAATCACGCCACGCGGCATCAAATAACATATCGCAAATAGTTAATCCAAGTCACGAGAATCATCTCTAGTATAACAAAAGCTCCCACCCCAAAGTCTAAAATATACTCCCGCGCCTCTTTACAAACGAAATGATCACATCTGTGTTCTCAACACATGCTCGCCTCTCCCCTTACTCGTCATACCCTTCTCGTACATTCGGACTCTTTCTCATGACTTACCACATTTTCCCTACTGCTTCAGTTTCCAAAATCTCGGGTTACTATCTCCAACTTGGTCATCATTAACGGGGAATACTCTGGATGGATCTCCGATACCTTCCCGAACATAACAACATGAAAGGCGGATCTGCTGCCTCCGCGTTGGGCGGCAATGCCAACTATAAACCTTTGGCCTATCCTTCGTATGATCTGAAAAGGCCCAAGTAACTCGGGCTAAGCTTATACTGTTTCCCAAACTTCGTCACCGCTTTCGGGGTGGTACCTTCAAGAATACCGCCGTCGGCCCGACTTCAAGTGTCGGCGTCGATTATTCGCCACGACCTGATGACTACGAGTGCCGATAGCCTCTTACGGATAAGCTTCATCCCATCCATCTGTGAACAAGTATGAACCAACTATCGAACGCCAACATCGAACCAATCGTAAGCACTTACACTTCCGCCCTGCAAGGCCGTAAGGCGATATCGAATCTGAAATGGTAGTTATTAAAACACTCCCTTAACAGGAGGCAACCATCCTCGCGACTACCCACGAAATCAAACAACGGCGAGGCGAATGTGATATTGAGACTACTTTGAGTTCCTAACCTGCTGGTAAAACTTCGAGAAAAAGGAATAAGCCGTAACTTGGGCTCCATGCGCCATAAGGTGAAAGTAGGTACCTCGTGCGACCTTACAACGCTACGATATAACATCTCGCGTAACCGCTGCGGAGTAAATGGTCTTGAAAGACAAGAGGTGACCTCATCGGCCCGACTCTTGCGGTCGACGCATCCACGAACTCGTCTGTTGGTTAACTAAACTTGGGCCTAACACCCTCGTGACCTACCGCTGGCGAGATCATCGAAGCCCACCGCGCTGAAGCAGTGCGGGTTGACGCGACATAGCCTCAACCCGACCAACTTCGCGCAAAACACTTGCTCCGATCCGGAACAATCTCGCTAATCAAGATCACGAAAACCTAGCGGTCTTCTAGCTCGACTACCTCTTTCATTTCCACAACTCGAGGACTTATATACAAATATATCTCACGTGCACTATGCACTCGATAAGGTTCAAACACAAATGTAATCTTTTACTCAAGATTGCCTTGCCTTGAGTCTCACGTATAAAGCTCTAAGGCTCGCACTTTTCCTATCCCCAATCTTTCCGGTTACTAACCATGATTTCTAATCACAATTTACACAATCTTTATCAGAATATAACACTTAAGGTATACTCGTCTTACATACTAATCTCTGAGGGTTAAGGATATACTGTATCTCTTCACTCCCTTAGTCGTTCTAATCAAGCACGCCGTGAGTGCTAGCTAGGGAAGATGATGAGCGATCACCGATCATGAAAGGTGATCCTCACTGCCACATCCTTCCTACTAGGACATCCTTTCGACCACGTGTACGGCGGCGCCAGGTAAAACAAGTACCGACTAAAGGCGACATTCCCGGGATGGCGCTGTCACATGTGAACAGGAAAAAGCGAATCGGTGGTGGAACCTTCGTGTAGGCGTGAATCGGAAGCTGCGGAGTTACGACCAATTCCTGCGTACGAACGTCGAACCACAGCGGAGGACCACTCTGCACTGGTGGATGTGCATATCTAATCTGCTGGTGAGGCGATTCGCCTCGAAAGTTATCAAAGGACCTTGCTGTTTTGGCCTTCTTCTGCTGTCCTTGGTTAACCCGTCGATCTCTACGTTTCTCGGCTTGCTGCGCATAAGCGATACGAGCCATGCTCGAGCCTAAGCGAAGAACTACTCTTGCGCGACCTCTTAGATATTTATCAAGGCGCGATAAATCGGTACATCATATACCCTCTGGTAGCTTAAATCCACTAGCTAATGCAGAGTCGCTCTTTGCGATCTATATTCTCTGTTCGATGCGTGGGCGAAGGTTCATATATCAAGGTCGCGATGAAGCCTTGCTGCCGCCGTGCTAAACTCTGCTTGGGTGGTGGCGTGACATGAGATCTCCCCGAATGAAGCACCACCCGGTGATGATTGGGCGTGCCGCGTAACCCTCTGTACTCTGCTACTCGCGGCTCCTGCGTGCCTTGCCACTCGGCGGGTTGCCTTCTGCGGAGGCATAGCGGTAAGGAAAGAAATCGTTAGAGGTCGACTTATAACACTGACTCTAAGGCGCGATCTCGAGTGAGAAGAATGAAACCGATCCTAAATATCCTATAGCCTCACGATTATTAGTGTGGTGCACAACACAGATAATCAAGACTACTACTAGATACGATCTGTAGACACTTTCAGAGGATTAAGCGCTCGATACCACTTTTGTCACGACCGAACCGGGCGTGGTAGTGCCTACCGGGCACCAGTAGACATCATCAGTGTCAGTGAACATAAAACAAGACATGGAATATCGAAGTGTAAAGCGATGTCTGAGAAAACTTGCCGCCGGCGTATATATAAATCAACTTAAACCGAGCGATTTACATCCATTACAACTGCCTTTGGCGATACTCTGGACCTCTAGAATGATATGACAACAATGGCGGGACGGGGCCGCGTACCACAAATGTAAATACCTACAACGGGGACTATACCGATAAGCCTCGGAGAAGCGAAGCTTCCCAAAGCGAGCGTGATTCTAAGGCGAGGATCAACACGGGTGTACCTCTACTGCGGCATGAGCGCGGCCCGAAGGAGGTCGATGCTGGCAATTACCAAGTATGTGGCCCGAAAATGCGTAAATGAAATCATAGTAGTCTATATAAAGCGGGAGACATGTATGATAGCAAACTACGATTCCTGACAAATAGCGATCATGTCGAGTCGGGGACTCGCGCCTCAAGTCGTCACTCGAATATAACTATGGGTCTCACGCCCACGGCATCAATCATGCGTGGAATACCTTCCTCACTGTGGCGATCTATGATATAAAAGCACCAAGGAACACATGAACACGGGTCCCACGTGTGTCATAATAAAACCGTGCGGGGTAAATGCGAAGGCATAGCCGACTACTAAAACCACAGTACCAACGGTCATAAAGCGTATCATGAGATCTGTCTAGCCGTCACATGATCAAAGGCGGCCACTCGCCGCATGATATCTAATGTGCGCGTCTAGCCACCTGGAACTTCCAGCGACTCGCGTAGGCCAACCTCGTAGGCGCGTGAGGTATTCCGCGTCGGTAGCTTCTCCGGCGTCCGCTGGACTACGCGATCCGCGTAGCCACATCGACGCATGACCATATAGGCGCGCTAACACGGAACTCTCGTAGCTCGCGTGGGTCCGGGACCGCGTGAGTATCCTCGAATCATAGTCACCTGGTGCACGAGTATTACCCGCGTCGGAGCGACAACCTCGGGATCATGTCGAGGTGAGTGGTACAATACCATCATAACGGTGATCGTTAAACAACTTAAGCGCAATCGAAACCGGCTACACAATCATCACAAGACACTAACACGCGTAGCATCCTAGCGTGTTTACTTATCAAACCAACGAAAATATTACAAGGCTATCACAAACCAACACGATCAAGTTTATTCACATAAGGTACTTTCTGCTTTATAATTAACAAGATCGGGTTTTATCCCCAAAGTACTTCATCATTAACTCTTTAAAAGATGCGCTTCTTTCTCGAAAGTCACACAATACCAGTAGTATAAAAATAGAGTGACTATCTTTTGAAGTAAATCAAAACACTTTTCTTTGTAAAATCAAGTAACAACATTCTTTTCCAAACATTCAAGTTTGCCTAATTTCCATTACTCGAGTTTCTCATTTTGAAAGGTTTAGTAGTTCGTAGTATTAATTACTTAATGATATAATTCTCCTTTAAAACAATTTTGAAAGCATATGCCTTATATGTGAGTAGGTTATTCTTGTTTATAACAATCTTATTAAGCGACCATGATCTAGGAAATGTAATATCATTTTGTCTCATCTTAGCTTATGCGGATGGAGGTTTCTCTTGGTTTAATGATGCTTTAATAGTCAATACATTTCCCCTTTATTAGCGCTATTTGTGGTTTGTTCGATACTTATTGATTTAGAAATCGAAAACATTATTCCTTTTAAAAAACCAAGTACTCATTACTCATGAATGAGGTTTCACACAAAAATTCATATTAATTCCTTTAAGTCAAGTCTCTTATCTTTTAAGATCAAGTCTCTTAACTTCTAAAATTAATAAACCATTCTTTTTATCTTTCTTAAGTCGTTATACCTATCTTCCCATAAAGCTAGTATAACTCTTAAGTTTTAAAACCAAGTATTACTCTTCTGTTAAAAATGATTCAGTATTCTTTTGAAATTCTTCAAGATTCTTATTATTCAGGCTTAAGTCAAAAGACATTGCATGATTATTATTCGGGCTTAAGTCAAAAGACATTGCAGCGATTATTATTCGATTAACACGTCGTCTCTGCTTATATATATATTCTTTAAAATATCATGCTCGAGAGGATAGGAGGAATCACGTACCTCGCGACGATTATCGACTATTAGCAAAAGCGCTCACGGCTATAACGCTAGCCTCGTCCACCTTTCAAGTAGTACGTGCTACTCGCGATCATTCGACCTATAAGGGTTATCTGAAGTCTATCGATGCCTAGACTACTCTTGTAGAATATTAACGATGTGATTCCAGTTCAAGTCTATTTTGTAATATCCTTCTATTACAGTTCAATTCTCTTCTATGAATCTTATATTCATGTCTATACAACTACAGTATGTAATTTCCAATTACAATAGAAGGATAGGATTATTTACCTCGGTAAGCCCAAAATTATCCAAGTTTAATATCGATCCTGAGCAACGTTTAGCTCTATAAGGTGCTCGACCGCTCGAACAACCCTTAGAAGTTCTACGCAACTTCTTAATACTCGACCAACTATGGAGATTTTCCTTAGGGTTTAGTTTAGTAGTGAAGGAAGTATAATAGTATTTCTGGGCTTTTAGTATAAGTGTAACCTTGGAATACTACAAGGTATATAGGCCAAGGTATTTTGGAATAGTAACAATACTTGGAGAGTATTTCTACCAAGAGGGGGTGTATTTTATGAGAACAACTAGGCAAGGGGAGGGGTGTGTCTCGGCCACACCATAAGGAGGGGGGGTGACAACTCTCGGCCAAGGGGGCCTCACGAAATGGGGGAGGGGTTTTCAAGACTTAAGGAAGTGAGAGTGGATGAAGAAAGCTTCACAGGGGGTATTTATAGGAGTTCATCTAGCCAAGTGGGGGCAAGTGGAGGGCGAGATTTGCCCAAGTGCCCCTAGTCCTACTCGCGAATCCTACAAATATCCTGCAACTATGACCCTAAATCGTGCAGGTTCGTCACACTCCGCCAACGAGGGTGACAAGTGTCGCCCTCTCGTTGATCCAAAATATTTCGTCTCTCGGAAAAATCCGCAAAATTAAAAAGACATGGCGGAATTTTCCGCCCATGAGTTTTGTAAAGCGTTACGTCGAAAAAGCGATTCTAATCGGGTGTTGTGCACAAAATATTTTCGTCCGTACCTACTTAAAGTTCAAACTTTTCTCGTCGTCCCGCGTACATACTGCGGAAATACGGGTATAACATAGCACGCGAGTTCTGGTCGAGGCACGAGGATGATCGCGCGAGTTCATCAAGCGATTCTGACGGATCGTAAAGTGATCGAGGCATCGGAGGCAAGTCGGTGGTCTAGGTTCGCGTCGGTGCGTGATACATGATCGTGGTTTTGGTCGTGGGAGCTGTCGGGAGAGCATGCGCTTCCAGCTGGTTGGAACGAGTTCTCAGGGGCATTTCTTGCGCATTTCTTGCCTCCCCAGATGAGGAGGGCTCGGGTAGATAGATTTTTGGTGTTGAGGCAGAGCGGGCGTACGGTTCGGGAGTACAATGTAGAGTTCGACTCGTTGGCTCGATGCGTCCGCGTTAGTAGCTAGTATGGAGGATCGAGTGCACCGATATGTTCTGAGGGCTCGATGATTACCTAGCGAGAGTTGTTGGGTGTAGCTCTTGTAGGGCATGGACATTGCCGCATGCGAGCTTATGCACTTGGATGTGAGGCGGAGAGATCGGCGGAATGGCCAGAGATCATCGAGAAGAGGCGAGCAGCGAGTCCTTTGGTGACTTTCGAGGCGGACCGCCTCGGCGAGCTAGTTATGCGCCTCGCCCGATGCAAGTGGTCCCCAGCGTCGTCGGGGCGCAGGATATTCGGGAAGCGGTCGGGGCTCCCGATTTGAGATGTTCGGGGGTAAGTGCTCGCGGATGAGGCCACCGTATCTCGGTGTGGCGGTTGTGGTAAAGCCCGTAGGGAATGTCGTCTTGGGTTGGGAGATTGTTATGCTTGCGGCCGATAGGGCCATTTGGCGAGAAGGCGTCAGGCCGGGGTAACAGCGGTGGGATAGCCTGAACTACGAGATCGATTGCGAGTTATTCACCTTCCATAGCTAGGCGGGATGTTCATACCGGCGAGCCCAGCCAGTCGCGGTGGAAGTTCCCGATTTCTGGTCCTTTGAGCCTTTATTTTGGTATATCCTTAACCCTCTAGAGACTTGTATGTATTGATGTTTTGATGATGTGTTATGTTCGGATAGCTTTGTGCTAAAATGCGATTTAGAAGCACAGTTAGTGAAAAGGGTAAGCACAGGGGTGAAAATGATGAACCTTAGAATACTCTGATTGAGACCTTAGATGTAAGGCCGTCTTGAGTACAAGATTTTGTGGGTGATCTTTGTGAATGTATAAGTATCGTGGAGTAATTGTGGGAAAATTCCTTGGGTGGTGTAAAGCGGAGTGGTAGCTTCCATGACTTGAGCAGGTAAGATGGGTGGGATCGAGGAGCAGAGAGTTTGGCGCGATTATGGGTCGGGTTGAGGACCGTTCGCGGAGTCGACCGCGGCCGGTTTGTGGTGAAGTCGATTCGGTGGTCGCGGTGGTAGGATCCGCGAGTGCTAGGCCCAATGCGGGTGTCGTTATGCGAGTTGAGTGTTCGAGAAGAGTCTGACGAGGAAGAAAGAAGTGAACATGTCTTTGAGGGTGGAAGTGATCTTTTTTGTAAAGCGAATGTGCGAAAGGAGTATCCTTTGGACCAGAAGCAAGAGTTGGTATGGTTTTGCATCGTTGAGGTGATTCCTCGTTGACTTGGATTTAAGTATTTTCGCACATGTTATTTTGTGGCCAGGTGTGGCATGTATGGTTTCGTAAGTATAGTAGTGAACACTATACCGGCGCGTGTATGTTTTGAGACTTAGAAGGAACATTCGGGACGAATGTTTCTAAGGGGGGAAGAATGTTATACCCCGTATTTCCGGTAATATGCGTGAGGGCGTGCGTATAAAGTTTAAACCTTAAGTAGGCTAAGGGACGAAATTTGTGCACAACTAGCGAAAAGAATGCGTTTTTTAAGCGAAGCGTTTTCCAAACTTTGCGAAGGAAAAATTGCGGTATGTCATTTATAATTTTTGCGGATTTTTAGAGATGAAATATTTTAGACCAATTGGAGGCGACATGTGTCACCGCCAGGTGTCGAGTTGGGCGATTTTTGCTAGTGGAAGCTTCTGGCTTGCGTTTTTCCACACAGTTGCCTAAAATGTTGTGTGGTTGATGACCCAGTGGGACCCATGCAACACATGGCTTAATCTACACCACACTTGCCTACCACTTGTCTTGATCTTGGCCATTGGTTGGCCTATAAATACCCCTTAGTTGATGAGTTATTTCATCCACAGAGCGATTTTCCAAGTCTCGAACTACTCCTCGCTTGTGAGCTTTCGTCCGACCCTCTCCTCTCTGGTTGTGCTGGCCAGAAACCCTCCCTTTGTGAGGCCCTCGAGAAACCTCCCCCTACCTAGTTCACGTAAAATACCCCCAGTAGAAAAGTATTCTCCAGTATTGTTACTATTCCCAAATACTCTAGCCCAAAACCTTTGTAGTATTTCCAAGTACCCTCTATACGAAAAGCCCGGAAAATACTACTATACTTCCTTTAGTCACGAAAATGAAACCCTAAGGAAAGATCTTCACAAGTAGTTGAAGTATTAAGTAGAAGTTGCGTAGAACTTCTAAGGGTTTCTTGGAGCGAATTGGAGCACTCGGATTAGGAGCTAAACCTTGCTCAGGATCGACATTAAACTTGGATAATTTTGGGCTTATCGAGGTAAATAATCTTGTCCCCCTATAGTAATTGGAAATTACATATTGTTGTAATATATAGTTGAAGTATACTATATATAGAATGAATATTGAAAAGGAATCAGCTGTAATTACATAGAAGGATATCAAAGAGAGAATTGAACTATACTTACATGGGGTGTATTTACTGATAGACTTGTAGTGTTCTTGTGAAGTAGAATTGTACGTCCGGATTAGGCGTATAACCCCCTCTCGGGAGTTGTTGGCTGTTAGCGGCCTCGATGAATGAGGAGATTTCTGCGATTGCGGGGAATCTTCTTAGAATTTTACGTAGAATATTCTACGATGAGATCTAGATGTTAATAGGCGCCTTGTGGCCTTTATAGGTTGAAGTACTACGTGTGGCGTGATCTACTTGGCTTAAGGTAGCCAAGCGGTTTGTAAAGGATATAGCTGTTGGATTCATGTTTTTATATATATCTTTGAAAAGCGGCTTTTCTCGAATAAGCTGTTTTACACGCCATATTATTTCATGTCTTGTTTATGTTCGTGATTACTCGATGTATGTCTACTTGGGTGCGGGGTAAGGCACGATCCACGAGCAGGTTGGTCGTGACAAAAGTGGTATCGAAGCGATTAATCCTCGGAAAGTGTCTCTGAGGCGTATCTAGTAAGTCTTGATTATCGGTGTGTTGTGCACCACCGATGTCGAGGCTATAGGATATTTAGGATTGGTTTCCATTAACTTCTCACTCGAGATCGTGCTTGAAGGCGTGTTATAAGTTGGACCCTCTAACGTATTTCTTTCCACTGCAGTTATGCCTCCTTAAGGCAACACGGGCGAGAAGGCAAAGCGAGGAGGCTGCGAGTAAACCTGAGAGGGTTACTAGGGCACGCATGCCCGATCATCGCTGGTGGTGCTTCGTTCGAGGAGTTACTGCGGCGACACGATCCAGCGAGTCTAGCGTGGCGGCGGCGATTCCTACTACGGCCATGATATATGAGCCTTCAGTTCCACGACCTGGAACAGAGAATATGGATTACAAAGGAATGGACCTGTTACTAGCTAGGATGTTAGCAACCAGAAAGTATATTATGCATCGATTTATCACGGGTCTTGATGACTATCTAAGAAAGGGTTGTACAAGAGTAGCTCTTCAGTCAGGCTTGAGCATGGCCTGCGTGCGGGCTTATGCGCGGCGGAAAGCGTAAGATCGGCAGTTAACGAATCGGCGAAGGGCGAGCAGCGAGGTCGCTGGTAACTTTCGGCGAATCACCTCGGCGGCGTATATGCGCCTCGCGATGCGAGAATGGTCTCCACGAGGTTCGGGGCGTTCGGGGTATCACGGGAGTTGGTGAGCTCGGGTTTACGATTCACGAATACCGTCGGTTCGGCCCGGCCGGTTGATGGTTCGGAGAGGAAGGGTGCTAGCGAGAGGCCACCCCGACGGTGTGGCGTTGTGGTAGATGTCATTGTAGAGTGTCGTGCTTCTTGGCGGCTTGTATTGCTGCGGCCAGCGGGCCATTTTGCGGCGATTGTCAGGCAGTGGCGCGGATGTAGAGACTCGACGCCGGGATCGGTGGCTAGTTCATCATCTTCACAGCTATGCGTGATAGGCAGGATTGATTAGAACGACAAAGGGTAGTGAAGCGGTAGATACAGGTATATCCTTAACCCTCTAGAGATGGTATGTGTGATAAGATAAGTATATCTTAAGTGTTACGTTCAAATAACATTGTGTAAATTATGATTAGAAATCATGGTTAGTTAACCGGGTAAGATTGGGGGATGGGAAATGTGTGAGCCTTAGAGTTTTATACGTGGAGACCTTAGAGGTAAGGCCATCTCGAGTAAGATTTATATTTTTATGTTTGACCCTTATCGGAGTGCATAGTACACGTGAGATATGTTTGTGTGATAAGTCCCTGAGTGGTATGAAATGAAAGAGGGTAGTTGAGCTAAGAAGACCACTAGGTTTGCGTAACTTGGTTGGTGAGATTGTTCCGGATCGAGGAACAAGAGTTTTTCTTGCGATAGCGGAGTAGATTGAGGCCGTCGCGGGTGACTGCGGCTGCATTGTGGTGAAGTCGGTTTGAGGTGGTCGCGGTGGTAAGTCGCGAGGGTGTTAGGCCCAGTTTAGTTAGAGTCGTGCGAGTTAGTGGATGCGTTAGACCGATGGTCGGGCCGATGAGGTCGGCCAATCTTGTCTTTTAGTCGAGGCTGTTTACTCGTGAGAGGTTATGCGAGATGATTATATCGAGGAAGGTTGTAAAGCTGCACGAGGTGCCTACTTTCACCTTATGGCGGCGAGAGCCAGTGCGACTATTCGTTTTTGGAAGTATTACGAGCGGGGTTAGAAACTTCGAGTGGGTCTCGATGCTCGCGTTCGCCCGCCGGGCGGTGTTTGGATTTGAGGGTATTGTGAGGATGGTTGCCTCCTATTGAGGGAGTGTTTTATAGCTACCATTTCGGTATTCGGATGTCGCTTTATGACGCCTCGTATGGACGGAAGTGTAGGATGCCGGTCGATTGGTTCAATGTTGGCAAGATTCAGATAGATGGATCATACTTGTTCAGCAGGATGTGGATAGGGTGAAGCTTATCCAGAAGAGGTTATTGGTAGCTCAGAGTCAACAGAAGTCGTGCGTGTTACACCCCGGAAAATTCCAGGATAGGTTTATAAGAACGTACGTAAGAACTCAAATGTTAAGATTCGAGACGAGTAAGAATTTAGCGGAATTTTGGAAATTGTCGAAAAATGAAATGTTGCGACGAACGGGAGGGCGACACGCGTCAGCCCCCCCATTAATGGTCTTGGACGAAAATGGCATGGTTAGAATGGTCATTTGACCATAATTTAAATATCCAAGTCTTGCTAAAGCTAGAGCTTGACATTGTTGACTAAAGTCGAGGGCGGCAGGCAAGATCCGTGTGAAATGTATCAAGCCATCCATTTGTTTTAATCTTGACCCTTCCTTGTGTTATTTAAGTATACTAGTAGCAAGACTTTGTCATTCCACGCTTAGAAAAAAATTGAAAAACTTGTTCTTGCTCTTGGGAGCTGCGACATTGGCATGGTTTGAAGAAATTTTTTGTTTGTTGTCGATAATCTCCCACTTTATACCAAGGTACCTAAGGGTATTGTAAGCATATCCCAATAGAAAAATCTCGGAAAAGATAGTTTTGGGTTAGTCATGGCGAAAACCTAAGGAGTTATCCAACTTTGAAGTGGGAACTTGAAGATGAGTTATTCATGAGCTTCAGGGTTGGTTGGAGGCGGTTGGAGCGTCAAAGGAGGAGCTAAAGTTGCTAAGGCGACTTGTGATCTTGGATCATATTTGGGCTAATTGAGGTATAACGCCATTTTACTTTTGTAATTGAAGATTTCATGTTATGATAAGTTATTAGTGATCATGTGATATGTGTTGAAGTTTATAAGTATTATGGATTGCTTGTAGCCTTAGAATCGAGAAATGTAATGTAAGCCGTGTGAAGTTGGATTACAAATTGAGTCGTTATTAGAATCGTCGCATGTTAATTACTTGGAGATTATAGTAGTTATAATCGATTGCGACTTGATATCATGTTAGGCTAATAACTTGGATCGAAATGGAAATTGGATAAGAATTGATGTTGTAGTACTTCACGTTTGCGAATTGGCCTAGTAAGTTGTATTAATTTGATATCGTTTGTGGGCGGAATTTTACGTCTAGTAGGCGTGTAATCCTATTGTTGATTGCATTGTTTGGGACTTAAATGCGTGTTTGGTTATTGTATTCGGCCTTGAAAAGGTGGCAAAGTGAGTAGAAACAAAGGAAGTCTTTGTCAGATTTTTCGTAGAATTTAGTGACTTTGCACTTGGAATATTCTCGATTGAAACTAGAATTTAATAGGCGTACTATGGTCATTATAGGTTGACATACTACGTCTGAATTGGATTTAGCAAGTGGATTAAGCCGAAGAGGTATGTGGAACTTTCTTATCTCTTGAGCATGAATAGGTTGTAAATGTATGATGCGGTGAGCGTCTGAGATTTTGACAATCTAGGTCGTTTGATATCCTTGGCTTATTTTAAGAATGTCCAAGTTGGTTGAGTTAGGGAGTTAACTCACTTGTTTAAATATTAAGGATATCTTGGTTTGCAAAAGTTAAGAGACTTTAAGTATGTTGAAAGTATTTTTGATACTTGTTTTGTTGGAAAGTTTAAGTCTATTGGTTATAAAGAAGTATGTAAGTTGCTAATGTATAAAACTAGTATAACGGCTTTATGGGAAGTTGGTTATAATAGCTTTATGAAAAGTTAAAAAGAGTGGTTTACTCTAAGTAATTTAAGTATGATAAATGACTTGATTTAATGAAAGACAAATTGATTTTAAGGCATCAATTGCCTAAGATTTTAATAAGAAAAGGAGTCACTTGATTTAGAAACCTAACTTTATTTCTAAAGGTATTGTGACTTGTCTTGAAAAGAAATTTTGACTTGATACTACGGTTTATAGTATCTTGGAAGTTTTATATGAAAATGAGTCATTTTCAAAGGTTAGAAATCACGTAGTACTTTGGGTTAAACTCGGTTATAATAACATATTAGTGCCTTGAGTGAACTAAAATGAGAGTGTGGATGAATAATACTAATAAGAAGTTAGGGGATTTCTAACTTGCTTATTGTATATAATGACGGTTTGAGATAGGGTAAGAGTATAAGTGAGGCGGACCCCAGGCTATACCATTCTCGAGGATAAGAGTATAAGTGAGGTAAGTCCCAGACATTATACCACTGCTTTATTACCTTAGGTAAGAGTATAAATGAGGAAAACCCCGAGGCGTTATACCACACCTTGGTAAGAGTATAAATGAGGTAGAAACCCCAGGCGTTATACCGCTGTTTCAGGGTTGCTACCCGTGATATGATCGAGTCTCTATTGTGATGTTATGCGTATTCTCTTGATTTACTCTCATTGTTAGTAAGGCCTTGTGTCTTTGTAATTTTGTTATCATACTGTCTCGGTTTATTTTAGACTTATGATTTCATTCTGATGCTTTCAGTTTCACATATTTGATACATGTTATCTTGACCTCGCCCGAGGCTGCGTTAAATCTGCGGTAGAAGTCAGATTCTTGATCCTCGCTCTTAGGATCATTGTTGGTGTTGAGAAGCTCGCTTTATTAGGAGGCTTATCCACAGTATTGTCGGTTGTTGTACATTGGGGTATGGCGGGGCCATCACTTGAGTTGTTATTCTTAAGTGCAGTAGTCACATTGTGGATTGGGTTGTAAAAAAAAAAATGTCTTTGTTATTACGTATATTTTACGGAAGGTGGCCTTATCGTCTAACTTTGTGGTTATTTTTATGTTTAAGCATTTTATACATTGTGTATGTTCATTTGCTATTCTCGATGTTTCTGAAAGGGGTGCCCGGGTAGGGCACGATCGCGAGCTTGAGGTCGGAGTCGTGACAAAAGTGGTATCGAGCGATTAGTCTCGGAAAGTGTCTGACCAGTGTCTAATGGATTCTTGATTATCGGTGTGTTGTGCACCACGTCTATGTCGGGAGGCTGCGGGACATTTAGGATTGGTTCCATTCTTCTCACCTAAGATCGTGCAATAGAGTGTATGGTTAGGGTTGTCTCTCCTAACAAGTATTGATTGTTTGACTACGAGAAAAGCGGCGATGACCGGGAAAAATTATGTGGATTGCGTATCCGGGTTGGTAATGTTTGTAGTTGGTATTGTGACATACAACTATGCGGAATTATGTATGAAATCGGGCAGCGTGTTGCCTAAAATGATTTTAGATTACGAGATTTGGTAAGGACTAAATAAATCACAGGGAAGGTATGAAGCAGTTTAATAAATTCTCATCGAGTTTCGTACTAATTTGAGATAATTAGGAAATGATGAGTTATGCGAGAAGGAATGGACCACTTAGAAGTTATTATTAAGGGAATTAATGGAAGACTATGTTAATAGGTTAAGGCTGCGTAGTATGATAAAGAGAATAGTGCGGGTGAGATCAGTATGGAGTAAGTATGGTTGTTATGGTCAAGGCAACACGATTATAGTATATTGAGAAGTTTTTGTAACCGTGCAGGGGACTAATAAGTTAGGCTTGAGCGTGGAAATTGTGAGCCTAGGAATGTTGATAACCAAGGGACCTTAGATATATAAGGCATACCGGGTAGTAAAGTTAAGATAGACCAAGGAAAGGAGTTAAATCGGCCTTGAGTCGGAGTTGAGGATCTATTAAGGGTGCGTAGCTTGAAATGAAATGGGATCGGTTGGTAGTAGTCCTACATGTAGCGAGTCACGAGTGCAAACCAAGTCTAGTTAATCGTTTCTGGGTTAGTGGGCGCGTTCCACGGAACGAGTTGTGAGCGGGGCGGCCTTATGTTTTGAATAGTAACTCCAAAATTGGAGGCCCAAATCGATATAGAAAGCTATGTAAATGCGCTACAATAAGTTTGGAAATGCGGAAGAAATGCGACCGATGAAAGAAGCAGCCAAGTGTAAAGAAATGGGCAGGAATCCATGAGGACGCTTTCGAGGTGACTACACCGTGAGTGTTGGGTGGTAGGTGAGCGGTTAGATAATAATTGCGATAACGATCTGATCGTTGGACCACTAGAAGACTGCGGTATTATGGTGAGCGTTGAGGTCATTATGAGTACGAACTAGTTGACCTCTTGTTATGCCAACGTGGACTACAGAGAGAGAATTTATTTGGTACGGGTTCGTGGCGGTTATCAGTGGAAAGGAAGAAAATTAGGGGTAACGGTGAATTATCCTTCATGCTTTGACATTGTTGTTTTTAATAAGTCAGTAGGACTTGTTCATGAGTAGTTGATGCAGAAAGTAAGAAATACTCGAATTTGAAGGGGTTTATGCTAAGTGCCCTTGGATGTACTTGGAGTTTGTTTGGTGTGGCGGTCAGGGCCACGACCTTCCGGATAAGTTCAGGATAGAGCGCAAGCAAGAATAAGATAAATGCAGTGTGGCTGCGGAAAATAGAAGACATCATTTGGTAGATTTTAAAAATCTATACGTTTAAGGTGGCGCTTGATGATTTAGATTTTGATAGAGAGATAAGTTCTCTCCCCCACGAAAAAGGACAGTTTTGCGTATTATGGGGTTATGTGTACCCATGTTGTTAGACGAAGGATAGGAGACTGGTAATGTCTTCAGAATCGTCATGCAATAGATTCTGATTTTAGGTAAGTGGGAAAAGTATTGTGTTGGGGTAATTAAGAGCGGCGTTCGAAGTCGAGGAAGTGTCGTGAGGACAAAATGAAGGTAGTACGCATATATGAAACTGTACGATTATGAATCAAGATAGAAATACTTTCGCTGATAATAAGCCTAAGGTAAGGATATGGCCAGAATGATAAATGAAAATACGACTATGGGTATGTAAGTTGCAGGTATGACTACCCGGACTAGTGTAAAGTCCGTTAGTAAATAATGGGAAGTAAGAACGTTTAGGAAATGTGGTAAACCTAGCTATAGGCTCTATGGCGGGGAAGGAAAAGCAGGGTTACTCTTTTACAAGATCAGAAATTCCCCACTAGATTGTGATTGATAGGAAGTCTTAGCGGAGGCAAGCAAAGGATCAAATCTAAGTTAGTGACCAAGTTTGGTTACCTTGAGAAAGGCTTTCGATTATTGGATGATAAGTTGACCACGACTACTGATTCTAACCCTCTTGTGAGACTAGAGGTTAGGTTTTTATGATAACACGTTGGGTGTTAGGCTAGGTTGTGTCTTGTATGCAACCCGATAAAGTAGAGCCTATGTTTTCCGGTAGTTAGGGAAGCGAGGAAAGAAATTACGCCACTCCGATTTAGAGTGGTGGCGGTTAAATCATGCCTTGAAGATTTGGGGCATGGCGTATATCTGAACTTCGTGTGGATATTTGTGCAAACCACAAAAGCCTCAGGTATATCTGGTGAGGCGATAGAAATTGCGGCGATGGTGGTTAGAGTTACTCAAGGATTGTGATATTGATATCATATACCATCAGGGAAAGCCAAGGCGATTCTGAGATACTCTTTGTGCGTGGATCTAAGGGTAGTGCGCGGATAGGCAGCGGATAGATGGGGCGTGGTCAGTGAGATTCATCGACTCACAGAGCCTAGGGTTCGATTAATTGTTTCAAGGTTAATGAAGTTTAGATCAGAGAGGTTGCGAGTCTTAAGTCGTTAAGGAGGTAAAGAGCGACGATATGAGGATCGATTATGATCTGATGTCGAATCGGCTCTCAGAAGAGAAGAGTTTGTTTGAGTAGCCGGATGAGAGTCTTTGTGTTATGAGATAGATTGTGTGTACCGGTCTTTGCGGGGCTAGTCGTGAGTTTTAGGGAGGCATCTGGTGCTTATTGCTCAAATTTTTTGAGTCGACTAAGTTGTGTCGTGACCTCGGATGTATGTATGGGTAAGATGGCCAGGAAAGGGACATAGCGGAGTTTCTTGCTTAGTGTCGCGTTAGTAGCGGTCATGGTTGAGCACGAAGCCGGTGGGCTATTACGAGCGATTGAAATCCCAACCTAGATATGAGAGGTAATTCTATGGGTCTTATTCTGGGGTGGCATCGTACTCGGAGGAAGTCGACTCCACGGGGTCATGGTAAATAGGTGATGAAATCGATCGTGTTCTTCGATTAGGACCACTTACTAGGTGAGGTTTATGCTGGCTTGTATAGCGAGAGATTGTGAGATTGCAGGGGTTCCTACGTTTATGATGTCGAGCGGATGAGCTCGATTACGATAACTTGGAGGTTTTTAGAAGGGTTTTAGGGACACGGGTGAGTCTCGGTGATGCATTACCACCCTCGGACCGGCGTGCAGGCGGAGCGTACTATCCGAGCGCGAGGATGAGTTGCGGGCTGTGTTGCTGATTTCGATTATGGCGGGAGGGTTAATTGCCTCTTGTTGTATTCGTTCGATAACGAGATACCGCTTCGGTATTCGGATGGCCTGTATGAGGCCTTGTGTTATACCGTAGTTGCGGGGTATGTATGTGAGGGCGTGCGTGCGAAATGCGAAATTTTGAAAAGAAAGAAAGATATGAGTTTTGACGGAAAAGTTTCGGTTATTTGTGAAGGAAAAGGTTCGTTAATGGAATTGGATTCCCAGTTTGGTGTCGGACTTCTGGAATATTAGAAATTATGGAATTTTATTTTGGAAATGGTCACGTGGGGCCCACGGGAGAAATTCTGGTTTTGTAGAACCACTTTGTTTTGAGATTTTGGCCATTGTGGATATTTTTGAAGGCGTTTTTGAGGGCGATAGGAGGGTGACACGTGTCACCCGCCTGGTAACTTGGCAGAAGTTACATTTGGGCGCAGTCTTGCAGGTAAGTCGTTTTTCGAAGCGTTTCCACGACTTTCGTAGGGAAAATTCCGGCTATGTCCTTTTTAATTTTTGCGGATTTTTAGAGGCGAAACATTTTGGACCAGCGGGAGGGTGGCGTGTGTCACCCTGCGCATTGGAAGGCTTGTGGGCGTCAGTGGGCGATTGGTTCACGTATGGGATTGTTTTGTGGCTCGCGTTTTTGGCCTATTGGTTCCTTGTTTTGTGCCTTGTTTTGGCCTTGTTTGTGGCTTGTCTTGTGCCGTATTTTGTGGAGTAGGGGTTAGGGTGCACTTGGCTTGATCGAGGCCTTACACTTGCCTTGCACGTGGCGATCTTGGCCGTTGGTTGGCATTTGGGTTTCTTATAAATACCCCTTTGTGAAGACTTCATTCATCCACAAATGTTTCCAAGTCTTGAATCCCTCCCTCCCTCTTGTTGACTCTCGTCAGAGCTCCTCTCCCCAGAAAGTGGCCTTTGGCGGTGAGGTCTCCACTCACTTGTGAGGTCTAGCGGTAGGGTACCACTGCTAGTTGTTTTCGTATAATACCCACTTGTTGTGGTATAGAAATACTCCTAGTATTGTTATAATGCCCAAAATACCTTAGCCTTGTACCTTGTAGTATTCAGATACCTCTTTCGTAGAGTCGGAAATACTACCTTTTGTCCTTTAGTCTCAGCCAAAACCACTAAGGAAATCTTCATCGTTGGTTGAAGTATGTGAGTAGAAGTTGGTTAGAACTTCTAAGGGTTGTTTGGAGTGGTTTGGGCGCGGAGTGGAGCTAAACCTTGCTCGGGATCGACATTATAACTTGGATAATTTTGGGCTTATCAAGGTAATTATCTTGTCCTCTATTGTAATTGGAAATTACATGTTTGTTAGGATATATAGTTGAAGTATACTATATATGGAACTATACTTAGTATTGGCAATGTCTTTTGACTTAAGCTGAAGAATAAAGAATGACTGTATTTACATGGGGTGTATTGCGATGAACTTGTGTAGAATTGTACGTCAGGTTAGGCGTGTAAACCCACTGGTTGGCTTGGTAGCCGGCCTCGATAGAGGATGAGATTTCTGTTGTTGCGGGAAGTCTTCTTGAATTTTCTATAGAAAGATAGAAAACTTGTGTTTTGGGGTTAATAGGCGTTTTGACCTTTTTAGGTGAAAGTCTTAGGAGTAGCGTATTACTCGAGGAGTGGAAAGGGCTAGCGAGGTTGTAGTACTTGGAGCATTTTGCTTATTGTCGATAAATCGTCGCGAGGTATGTGAACCTCTTCCTATCTTTTCTAGCATGATTGTTGTGAACTATGTAGTGCGGTAGGCGTCACGTGTGCTAAGTGATTTGGTTGATTTAAAACATAGGGTGTTATAATAGCTTTATGGGAAGTTAGTTATAACGACCTTATGTAAATGAAAATGGTTTCTTGATGTTAGAAGTTAAGAGACTTGATCTTATAAGATAAGAGACTTAACTTATTTGTTTTAATGTGAATGTTGTGTGAAACCTCGTTCGTGAGTAATGAGTACTTGGTTTTAAAGGAATAATGCTTTCTTGATTTGGAAATCGGAATGTGTATCGACAGGACCAACTGCGGCGTTAATAAAGGAAAATGTATTGAATAATGATGTGTTGTAATAAAACCGGTAGAAACCTCCATCTGCATAGAAGCTAAGATGAGACAAAATGATATTACATTTTCTAGATCATGGCTCTTTGTAATAAGATCGTTATAAACAGAATAAACTACTCACATATATGACATATGTTACTCGATTGTTCTAAAAGGAATCAGTGATTAAGTTTGGGAACTATGAAACCATTTGAAAATAAGAAGCTTGAGTAATTGAAACTAGGCAAGCGGAACTTAGGAAAGGAATGTTGTTACTTGATTTTGAAAGGGAAGATGGGTTGGTCATTCTAATACTACGGGTATCGGGTGACTTTTATAAAAGTAATGGATCTCTTTTAAAAGAACTTAGCATTATGTAGTACTTTGGGGTTAAAAACCGGACTTTGGCATAAAATGAAAGTACTTTGAGTTGTGTGAAACTTGCCTATGCTTGTTGTTGTGAAACTTGCCTATCTTGTGATGATAGCCTTTATTGTACAAGCGTTGTGTTTTACGTGTTACGCGTCTCTCGATAGAAGTCGGTTGGTAGTTGAGAACTTACTTGGATGTCTTGCGGTGGCGGAGAAATTCCGCAGTGCGTTCTGTTGATAGTATTATTGTTGTTAATCACTTTGGACATCTTGACCACGATCGTGGCGCGCGGGTATGCCTCCTTTTGGTTAAGGTCTTGTGGTTGTCGCTTTGGATATCTTGACCACGATCGTGGCGCGCGGGTATGTTTCCATTTGATTAACGCGCTTGTGATTTCCTTTTGGACATCTTGACCACGATCGTAGCGCGCGGGTATCGTCCATTTGGAATGTTGTCTTATTGTTTCCCTTTGGACATCTTGACACGATCGTAGCGCGCGGGTATGCTTCCATTTGGATTCTTTGTCTTGTTGTTGAGTCACGTGGACATGTCTACCGTCTGGAGCATGTGGCCATGGGACATTGGTATTATTGTTGCATCATGGACATGTCTACTGCCGTCACGATATTAGGGCATGCGGCCATAATGCGAACTGATTGATGTTGTGGCGTGAGACCCATGTAGTTATATTGGAGTGATATTGTATTTTATGTTGTGGCGTAGTTGGTTATCATACATGTCTCTGCTTTATATAGACTAGTATGATTTCATTTTGATATTATGCAGTTTCACATACTTGGTACTGTTATCTTGACCTCGCCCGGCTGCGTTCATCTGCAGCGAGTAGAAGTACATCGATCGTGGATCCTCGCTCATAGGATCCTGATTCGGCGCATTTGAAGCTCCGTTTCTCGGAGGCTTATCTTTGGTAGGTGTTCCCACTGAGTTGTAGGTTCTTGTACATTCGGGGTGTGGCGAGCCTGTCGTCATAGTCATTGTATATCTTAAGTGCAGCCAGTCTGTTGTGGCGAGGTTGTAAAAGATTAAAGCTATTCGGAGTTTTATGTATATCTTGAAACAGCGTTTTGGTTGCTTTGTTTATTTATTATATCTCTTGTATAATGACTCATGTTTTATGTTAGTGATTTTCTACGATGTATGTATCGCTAGGTGCGGGGTAAGGCACGATGCGAGCCGGGCAGTCGTTACAAAAGTGGTATCGAGCGATTAATCCTCGGAAATTGTCTGAGCCGTGTCTAGTAGAGTCTTGATTATCGGTGTGTTGTGCACCACGTCTATAATCGAGGCTATAGGACATTTAGGATTGGTTTCCATTCTTCTCATTAGAGATCGTGCCTTAGAGGTGTTGTAAGTTGTACCCCTGCGGCGTATCTCGTTTTTACGATTATGCCTCCCGCGAAGCAACGAGCCCGAAGGGCAAAGCGGCCGAGTCTTGCTAGTGAGATCTGAGAGAAGTGCGAGCGCGAGCGAGCAGTACGAGTTGTGCTTGACGGCGGGTTTCACGGCGCGCCCGGCCTGTGAGTTTAGAGCGCGGCGATGGGCGATGAGACTCTGATGCACGAGCCTCAGTCCAGCGATGCAGGCGAGAGAGATGGGTTACAAGAGATGGCCCGATTCTTGGCGAGTCGTGGCGAATATGAGATAATTTGGATCACGGCGATTCGATTCGATGCACGATGGATTCACCCCGGCGAATAGTTTGAGGCTACGGGACTTTACGAGTTATAGCCGCTTGAGTTTTATGGGTCGAGGCGGAGGATGATCGCGAGTTCATCCGGCGATTCTGACCGGATCGTGCGGGTGATCGAGCTTGAAGCAGTCTGTGACCTTTGGTTCGCATCGGTGCGTGATACGCGATCGATTGGTTTGATTCATGGGAGCTTTCGGGAGAGCATGCACCTCGGCGGTATGGGATGAGTTTTGGGGCTTTCTCGCGCTTCTTGCCTCCGCGGATGAGGAGGGCGCGGTAAACAGATTTTATTCTTGAGGCAGAGAGCGCCTTTGTCGGGAGTACAATGTCGAGTTGATTCTTTGGCTCGATATGTCCTGCGCTAGTTGCGAATATGGAGGATAGGAGTGCGTCGCTACGTCAGGGCTAGATGATTATATGGTGAGTCTTGTGCGGGTGTTTCTCTTGTAGGGCATGGGCATTGCCGCGTGCGAGCTCATGCGCTAGGATGTGAGGCACGGAGGGTCGGCGGAATGACACGGATCAGCGAGAAGAGGGCCGGGGCGGCGAGGTCCTTTGGTGGCTTCGAGCGGACCGCCTCGGCCGAGCTAGTTATATACCCAGCGATGCAGTGGTCCTCCGCGTCTTGAGGGCGGTCGGGGCTCGAGGTTCAGATTTTCGGCGAGCGGGGTGTTAACGGTGAAGCCACCCTGCCTCGTTGTGACCATTGTGGTAGACTCCATTTTGGAAGTGTCGTGCTAGATTGGGAGTTTGTTTTACATGCGGCCAGCGGGGCCATTTTGCGAAGGTGTCCTGCCAAGGAAGCGCGGATGTTACGACTCGACGCCGAGGATCTGTGGCTGGTTCATCACGCCTACGGTATCGCCTGCCCGGCGAGCCTATGATTAGAGTGGGCGGTAGCCAGTATATCCTTAACCCTCTAGAGTTTTGGTATGCTTGTTATGATGATCTCATTATTGTGTGCTATGTCGGATAGCATTGTGATGTGTGTGAGTTAGAATACATGGTTAGTTGGAAGGATACGTATGGAGGCATGGTAAGTGTGAACCTTAGACTATTTCACGGCGAGACCTTAGAGGTAAGGTCGTCTTGAGTAAAAGATTCGTTTATGTTTGACCTTTATAAGGGTGAGTAGTATCGTGGGATTTATTTGTGTGATAAGTCAGTGGGTAGTGTGAAATGGTAGTGGTAGCTTTCATGATGGGAATTAGTAAGATTGTTAGAATCGGGAACAAGAGTTTGTACAGTTGGGGGTCGGGTTTAGGACCATTCGCGGGTCAAGCCGTAACCGGTTTGGGGTGGGAGCCAGTTAGGTGGTCCGCCGGTGGTAAGTCACGAGGATGCTAGGCCCAAGTTTGTATGATCATCGTATGAGTTCGTGGGCGCGTTCGACGAAGCGGTTCGTAAAGGCGGAATGGCCTTAAGGAAGTTTGAGGTTAGTAAGATGACCAAGTTTGGAGGTAGTGACTCAGATTTTCGGGGGCGGAGTAATGGCGAAGTATGAGTGCGTCTTGGGAGAGTTCAAGTGTTAGAAGGGCACGGCGAGTAAGGAAGGAAGATAACGTGTGTTATTTAGTGGCGGTATGGCGTTGACAACTTGTTAGAGGAACTTCATCGATATCCGTCTTGAGAAGGAACATTCGGGACGAATGTTTCTAAGGAGGAGAATGTTATACCCGTAGTTGCGGGGTATGTATGTGAGGGCGTGCGTGCGAAGTCTGGCGAAATTTTGAAAGAAAGAAAGATATGAGTTTTTCGCGGAAAAGTTTAGGTTATTTGTGAAGGAAAGGTTCGTTAATGGGAATTGGATTCCCAGTTTGGTATTCGGACTTCTGGAATATTAGAGAATTATGGAATTTTATTTTTGGAAATGGTCACGTGGGGCCCACGGGAGAAATTCTGATTTTGTAGAACCCTTTGTTTTGAGATTTTGGCCATTGTGGATATTTTTGAAGAGCGTTTTTGAGGGCCGATAGGAGGGTGACACGTGTCACCCGCCTAGATGGCAGCCAGAAGTTACGTTTGGAGCGCAGTGCAGGTAAGTCGTTTTCAGGCGAAGCGTTTCCACGACTTTCGTAGGGAAAATTCGGCTATGTCCTTTTTAATTTTTGCGGATTTTTAGAGGCGAAACATTTTGGACCAGCGGGAGGGTGGCATGTGTCACCTGCATTGGAAGGCTTGTGGGCGTCAGTGGGCGATTGGTTCCACGTATGGGATTGTTTTGTGGCTCACGTTTTTGGCCCTATTGGTTCCTTGTTTTGTGCCTTGTTTTGGCCTTGTTTTGTGGCTTGTCTTGTGCCGTATTTTGTGGAGTAGGGGTTAGGGTGCACTTGGCTTGATCGAGGCCTTACACTTGCCTTGCACGTGGCTTGATCTTGGCCGTTGGTTGGCGTTTGGGTTTCTTATAAATACCCCACTGTGAAGACTTCGTTCGTCCACAAATGTTTCCAAGTCTTGAATCCCTCCCTCCTCTTGTTGACTCTCGTCCGAGAGCTCCTCTCCCAGCAGAAAGTGGCCTTTGGCGTGAGGTCTCCACTCACTTGTGAGGTCTAGCGGTAGAGTACCACTGCCTAGTTGTTTTCGTATAATACCCACTTGTTGTGGTATAGAAATACTCCTAGTATTGTTATAATGCCCAAATACCTTAGCCTTGTGCCTTGTAGTATTCCAAAGATACCTCTTTCACGTAGAGTCAGGAAATACTACCTTTTGTCCTTTAGTCTCAACCAAAACCACAAGAAATCTTAAGCCGTTGGTTGAAGTATGTGAGTAGAAGTTGGTTAGAACTTCTAAGGGTTGTTTGGAGTGGTTTGGGCCTTGAGTGGAGCTAAACCTTGCTCGGGATCGACATTATAACTTGGATAATTTTGGGCTTATCAAGGTAATTATCTTGTCCTCTATTGTAATTGGAAATTACATGTTTGTTAGGATATATAGTTGAAGTATACTATATATGGAACTATACTTAGTATTCGGCAATGTCTTTTGACTTAAGCTGAAGAATAAAGCTGACTGTATTTACATGGGTGTGTGCGATGAACTTGTGTAGAATTGTACACGTCAGGTTAGGCGTGTAAACCCACCAGTTGGCTTGGTAGCGGCCTCGATAGAGGAGGAGATTTCTGTTGTTGCGGGGAAGTCTTTGCGAATTTTCTATAGAAGATAGAAAACTTGTGTTTTGGGGTTAATAGGCGTTTTGACCTTTTTAGGTGAAAGTACTAGGAGTAGCGTATTCTACTCGAGAGTGGAAAGGGCTAGCGAGGTTGTAGTACTTGGAGCATTTTGCTTATTGTCGATAAATCGTCGCGGTATGTGAACCTCTTCACATCTTTTCTAGCATGATTGTTGTGAACTATGTAGTGCGGTGAGCGTCATGTGCTAAGTGATTTGGTTGATTTAAAACATAGGGTGTTATAATAGCTTTATGGGAAGTTAGTTATAACGACCTTATGTAAGTGAAAATGGTTTCTTGATGTTAGAAGTTAAGAGACTTGATCTTATAAGATAAGAGACTTAACTTATTTGTTTTAATGTGAATGTTGTGTGAAACCTCGTTCGTGAGTAATGAGTACTTGGTTTTTAAAGGAATAATGCTTTCTTGATTTGGAAATCGGAATGTGTATCGACAGGACCAACTGCGGCGTTAATAAAGGAAAATGTATTGAATAATGATGTGTTGTAATAAAACCGGTAGAAACCTCCATCTGTAGAAGCTAAGATGAGACAAAATGATATTACATTTTCTAGATCATGATTTCTTTGTAATAAGATCGTTATAAGCAGAATAAACTACTCGCGTATATGACATATGTTACTCGATTGTTCTAAAAGGAATCAGTGATTAAGTTTGAGAACTATGAAACCATTTGAAAATAAGAAGCTTGAGTAATTGAAACTAGGCAAGCGGAACTTAGGAAAGGAATGTTGTTACTTGATTTTGAAAAGGAAGATGGGTTGGTCATTCTAATACTACGGGTATCGGGTGACTTTTATAAAAGTAATGGATCTCTTTTAAAAGAACTTAACGTATGTAGTACTTTGGGGTTAAAAACCGGACTTTGGCGTAAAATGAAAGTACTTTGAGTTGTGTGAAACTTGCCTATGCTTGTTGTTGTGAAACTTGCCTATGCTTGTGATGATAGCCTTTATTGTACAAGCGTTGTGTTTTACGTGTTACGCGTCTCTCGATAGAGAAGTCGGTTGGTAGTTGAGAACTTACTTGGATGTCTGCGGCGGTGGCGGAGAAATTCCGCAGTGCGTTCTGGTGATAGTATTATTGTTGTTAATCACTTTGGACATCGACCACGATCGTGGCGCTGCGGGTATGCCTCCGTTTTAGTTAAGGTCTTGTGGTTGTCGCTTTGGATATCTTGCGACACGATCGTAGCGCTGCGGGTATGTTTCCATTTTGATTAACGCCTTGTGATTTCCTTTTGGACATCGACCACGATCGTGGCGCTGCGGGTATCGTCCATTTGGAATGTTGTCTTATTGTTTCCCTTTGGACATCTTGACACGATCGTGGCGCGCGGGTATCTTCCATTTGGATTCTTTGTCTTGTTGTTGAGGTCACATGGACATGTCTACACCGTCACGATATTAGGGGCATGCGGCCATGTCTGAACACGATTGATGTTGTGGGCGTGAGACCCGTAGTTATATTGGAGTGATGGTATTTTATGTTGTGAAGCGTAGTTGGTTATCATACATGTCTCTGCTTTATATAGACTAGTATGATTTCATTTTCGATATTATGCGATTTCACATGCTTGGTACTGTTATGCGACCTCGCCCGAGGCTGCGTTAAATCTGCGGTAGAATGCATCGATCGTGGATCCTCGCTCATAGGATCACGATTCGTAGCATTTGAAGCTCCGTTTCTCGGAGGCTTATCTTTGGTAGGTGTTCCACTGAGTTGTAGGTTCTTGTACATTCGGGGTGTGGCGAGCCCTGTCCGTCATAGTCGTGTATATCTTAAGTGCGTAGTCTGTTGTGGGCGGGGTTGTAAAGGATTAAAGCTGTTGAGTTTTATGTATATACTGAAGGCAACCGTTTTGGTTGGCCTGTTTATTTATTATATCTCTTGTATAATGACTCATGTTTTATGTTCCGCTGATTTTTCTCTGATGTATGTATCGCTAGGGTGCCCGGGGTAAGGCACCAGTAACGGGCCCCGGAACGGGTCGTTACACCTTGTTTGTAAGAAAGTGTAGATCGCCGGTTGGATGGTTCGACATAGACGAGGTTCAGTTATTTGGTCCAGACTTGATTGGTACATGGATAAAGCGAAGCTTATCAGGGAAAGATTGTTAGTAAGCTTAGAAGTCGTGAAGCGTTATCTGAATGTCAGCGTTGACACGTGGGGTTCGAGTTGACATTTTTGTATGAGCATTGTTATGTGGCCACGTGTGGCATTATTAGTATGTAGGGGTTGTAAGGAGGCGTTATGGCTATCTTTAAGTTTGACTCCCGGAAGAACATTCGTGGGCGAATGTTTCTAAGAGGAAGAATGTTACACCGGAAAATTCGAGATAGGTTTATAAGAGCGTCGTAAGAACTCGAATGTTAAGATTCGAGGCGAGTAAGAATTTAGCGAATTTTGGAAATTGTCGGAAAGCGAAATGTTGCGACGAGCGGGAGGCGACACCGTCACCCCCATAATGGTCTTGGACGAAAATGGCATGGTTAGAATGGTCGTTTGACCGTAATTTAAATATCAGTCTTGCTAAAGCTAGAGCTTGACATTGTTGACTAAAGTCCGAGGGCGGCAGGCGAGATCCGTGTGAAATGTATCGAGCCATCCATTTGTTTTAATCTTGACCCTTCCTTGTGTTATTTAAGTATACTAGTAGCAAGACTTTGTCATTCCACACTTAGAAAAAAATTGAAAAACTTGTTCTTGCTCTTAAGGAGCTCACGGCATTGGCATGGTTTGAGGAAATTTTTGTTTGTTGTCGATAATCTCCCACTTTAAACCAAAGGTACCTAAGGGTATTGTAAGCATATCTCGATAGAAAAATCTCGGAAAAGATAGTTTTGGGTTAGTCATGGCGAAAACCTAAGGAGTTATCGACTTTGAAGTGGGAACTTGAAGATGAGTTATTCATGAGCTTCTAAGGGTTGCTTGGAGGCGGATTGGAGCGTCAAAGGAGGAGCTAAAGTTGCTAAGGAGCGACTTGTGATCTTGGATCATATTTGGGCTAATTGAGGTATAACCTTCATTTTACTTTTGTAATTGAATATTTCATGTTATGATAAGTTATTAGTGATCATGTGATATGTGTTGAAGTTTATAAGTATTATGGATTGCTTGTAGCCTTAGAATCTGAAATGTAATGTAAGCCATGTGAAGTTGGATTACAAATTGGTCGTTATTAGAATCGTCGCATGTTAATTACTTGGAGATTATAGTAGTTATAATCGATTGCGACTTGATATCATGTTAGGCTAATAACTTGGATCGAAATGGAAATTGGATAAGAATTGATGTTGTAGTACTTCACGTTTGCCGAATTGGCCTAGTAAGTTGTATTAATTTGATATCGTTTGTGGGGCGGAATTTTACACGTCTAGTAGGCGTGTAATCCCCTATTGTTGATTGCATTGTTTGGGCCTTAAATGTGGCGTGTTTGGTTATTGTATTCGGCCTTGAAAAAGGTGGCAAAGTGAGTAGAAACAAAGGAAGTGTTGCCCGATTTTTCGTAGAATTTAGTGACTTTGCACTTGGAATATTCTACGATTGAAACTAGAATTTAATAGACGTACTATGGTCATTATAGGTTGACATACTACGTACGGCGAATTGGATTTAGCAAGTGGATTAAACCGAAGAGGTATGTGGAACTTTCTTATCTCTTGAGCATGAATAGGTTGTAAATGTATGATGCGGTAGGCGTCTGAGATTTTGACAATCTAGTTTCATTTGATATCCTTGGCTTATTTTAAGAATGTCCAAGTTGGTTGAGTTAGGGAGTTAACTCACTTGTTTAAATATTAAGGATACCTTGGTTTGCAAAAGTTAAGAGACTTTAAGTATGTTGAAAGTATTTTTGATACTTGTTTTGTTGGAAAGTTTAAGTCTATTGGTTATAAAGAAGTATGTAAGTTGCTAATGTATAAAACTAGTATAACGGCTTTATGGGAAGTTGGTTATAATAGCTTTATGGAAAGTTAAAAAGAGTGGTTTACTCTAAGTAATTTAAGTATGATAAATGACTTGATTTAATGAAAGACAAATTGATTTTAAGGCATCAATTGCCTAAGATTTTAATAAGAAAAGGAGTCACTTGATTTAGAAACCTAACTTTATTTCTAAAGGTATTGTGACTTGTCTTGAAAAGAAATTGACTTGATACTACGGTTTATAGTATCTTGGAAGTTTTATATGAAAATGAGTCATTTTCAAAAGGTTAGAAGTCGTAGTACTTTGGGTTAAACTCCGGTTATAATAACATATTAGTGCCTTGAGTGAACTAAAATGAGAGTGTGGATGAATAAGACTAATAAGAAGTTAGGGGATTTCTAACTTGCTTATTTATTGTATGTGGCCGGTTTGAGATAGGGTAAGAGTATAAGTGAGGCGGACCCCAGGCGCTATACCATTCTCGAGATAAGAGTATAAGTGAGGGTAAGCCCCAAGACATTATACCACTGCTTATTACCTTAGCGAGGTAAGAGTATAAATGAGAAAACCCCGAGCGTTATACCACGCTTGGGGTAAGAGTATAAATGAGGTAGAAACCCCGAGGCGTTATACCACTGTTTCTAGGGTTACTACCCGTGATATGATCGGGAGTCTCTGTGTGATGTTGTACATATTCTCTTGATTTACTCTCATTGTTAGTAAGGCCTTTGTGTCTTGTAATTTTGTTATCATACTGTCTCGATTTTATTTTAGACTTATGATTTCATTCTGATGCTTTGATTTCACATATTTGGTACATGTTATGCTTGACCTCCTTGAAGTGCGTTAAATCTGCATGGTGAAGTCTGAGTTCTTGATCCTCGCTCTTAGGATCATTGTTCATTGTTGAAGCTCCTTTATTAGGAGGCTTATCCACAGTATTGTCGGTTGTTGTACATTCGGGGTATGGCGGGGCCACTGTCACTTGAGTTGTTATTCTTAAGTGCGTAGTCGCATTGTGGATTGGGTTGTAAAGAAAAAATGTCTTTGTTCTATTACGTATATTTCACGGAAGGTGGCCTTATCGGCTACTTTGTGGTTATTTTATGTTTAAGCATTTTATCATTGTGTATGTTCATTGCTATTCTCGATGTTTCACAGAAAGGGGTGCCCGGAGTAGGGCACGATCGCGAGCAGAGGTCGGTCGTGGCGGTCACGGATGATCGGCGGCAGCGGCAGAGTTGAGTTGGCGGTGGGTCTTCTTGAAGGTACCACCGGAAAGGGTGTGGCGAGTTTTGGAAAGCGAGAAACTTAGCGAGTTACTTTGGGCCTTTTCATATCATGTGAAGAATAGGCGGGTTGCTATAAGTTAGCATTCTTGCCGTCAGCGTAGGAAGCGATGCGTCCGACCTTCGTGTTGCTAGGTTGGAAAAGTATCGGATATCCATCGAGTGTTCCCGATTAATGATGACCAAGTTGGAGATAGTAACCCGAGATTTGGGCGAAGGCGATGCGAAATGTAGTAAGTTATGAAAGCGATTCGAGTGTATGCGAGAAGAGTGCGGCGATGTAAGGGAAGAAGCGAGCATGTGTTAAGAACATAGGAGCGATCATTTCTTTTGTAAAGAGAAGGTACGAAGGGAGTATATTTTAGACCTCGGGTGGGAGCTTTTGTGATGCTAGAGGTGATTCCTTGTGGACTTGGATTTAAGCATTTACGCGTGTTATTCTGTGGCCAGGTGTGGCATGATCGTTTTCGTAAGTATAGTAGTGAAGACTATACTCGCGCACGTATGTTTTGAGACTTAGAAGGAACATTCGGGATGAATGTTTCTAAGGAGGGGAGAATGTTACACCCCGTATTTTCCAGAGTTTGTACGTAAGGGCGTACGTACAAAAGTTTAGCCTTAAGATAGGCACTATGGACGAAATTGGTGCACAACCCACGAAACGAATTGTTTTCCGACGAAACGTTTTCCAAACTTTGCGTAGGGAAAATTCCGGCTATGTCATTTATTATTTTTGCGGATTTTTCCGAGAGATGAAATATTTTGGACCAACGAGAGGGTGACACTTGTCACTCTCCAGTGAAGCGATACCTGGGCGATTCTTGGCAAGATTTTGTGGCTTGTTTGTGGCCTAAAACTTGGGTCAATGTTTGTGAGGGATTTGTGGAGTAGGATAGGGTGCACTTGTGCAAATCTCCACCATACACTTGCCTACCACTTGGCTTCATCTTGGCCCTTGAAAGCCCTATAAATACCCCCTTGAGTTGATGAATTCTTCATCCACAAATCAACTTTCTAAGTCTAAAATCCCTCCTCCGCTTTGTGTAGTTCTCGAAACCTCCTCCGCCTTGAGAAGTCCTTGGCGAAACCACCCCTCCCCTTTGTAGTGTCCTAGAGACACCCCCCCTTCCCTTGGAAATTGCTCTCGTCCAAACATACCCCCCTCTTGGTAGAAATACTCTCCAAGTATTGTTACTATCCCCAAAATACCTTAGCCAATCCCTTGTAGTATTTCCAAAGTTACCTCTATACTTAGAGTCCGGAAAATACTACTATACTTTCCTTCAGTCACAAAACGAAACCCTTAGGAAAATCTTCATAGTTGGTTGATGTATTAAGAAGAAGTTGCGTAGAACTTCTAAGGGTTGTTCGGAGCGGGTTGGAGCACCCAGAGTTGGAGCTAAACGTTGCTCAGGATCGACATTTAAACTTGGATAATTTTGGGCTTATCGAGGTAAATACTCTTGTCCTTATATTGTAATTGGAAATTACATACTGTAGTAGTATAGAAGAGAATTGAACTGTAATAGAAGGATATTCTGAGAAAGAATTGAACTAAAATCACATCGAGGAAGAATATCAAAGAAGAAGATTGAGCTGTACTTACATGGGTTTGTATTTCTGATGAACTTGTGTAGTTTAACGGGTAGGAAGTCTTTGCGATTTTCCGTAGAATAAAGAACATACGCAGAATATTCTACTGAGTAGTCTAGGCGTTGATAGGCGTATATGCCTTTATAGGTTGAAAGTTACTGCGAGTAGCATGTTATACTTGAAAGGTGGACAAGGCTAGCGGGTTATAGCCGTGGGCGTTTTGCTAATAGTCGATAATCGTCGCGAGGTATGTGATTCTTCCTATCCTCTTGAGCATGATATTTTAAAAGAATATATATATATGCGGTGAGCGTCGTGTGTTAAGCGAGCGTGGTTTTACTCAGATGTCTTTTGACTTGAGTTTAAATACTAAGAATCTTGAAGTATTTCAAAAGAATTAAGAAACCTTTTGAAAGAAAAGTAAGGCTTGGTTTTAAAAGCTTAAGAGTTATACTAGCTTTATGGGAAGTTAGGTATAACGACTTAAGAGAGATAAAAAGAATGGTTTATTGATTTTAGAAGTTAAGAGACTTGATCTTAAGATAAGAGACTTGACTTAATTGAATTAATATGAATTTTGTTAAAAAGTGTGAAACCTCATTCGTGAGTAATGAGTACTTGGTTTTCAAAGGAATAATGTTTCTTGATTTGAAATCGAATAAGTATCGAGCAGAACCACTGCGGCGTTAATAAAGGAAATGTATTGACTAATTAAGTATTATTAAAATCGGTAGAAACCTCAAAATGCATAGAAGCTAAGATGAGACAAAATGATATTACATTTCTAGATCATGGTCTTTAATAAGATTGTTATAAACAAGAATAACCTACTCACACATAAGGCATATGTTTCTCAAATTGTTTGAAAGGAGAATTATATTATTAAGTGATTAAGACTATGAACTCTGAAACCTTTAAAATGAGAAACTTGAGCATTTGAAATTAGGCAAACTTGAGCGTTTGGAAAATAATGTTGTTACTTGATTTTACAAAGGGAAGTGTTTTAGTTTACTTAAAAGATAGTCACTCTATTTTTATACTACGGGTATTGTGTGACTTTTGTGAAGAAGCGGATCTTTTAAAGAGTTAGTGTATGAAGTACTTTGGGGATAAAAACAGAGCTTGATTGACATAAAGTAGAAAGTACCTTGTGTGAATAACTTGACTATGTTGGTTTGTGATAGCCTTGTAATACTTTCTTGTTGGTTTGATAAATAAACATGTTAGGATGCTCGTGTGTTAGTGTCTTGTAATGTTGTGTAAGGGGTTTTCCTTGATTGTGCTTATGTTGTTTAACGATAAGCCGTTATGTTAGTATTATATCACTCGCCTTGACTTGATCCGGGGTTAAAGCGCCTCCGTCTGGGTATAGCTCGGTGATGCAGGACCGTGATTGAGAATACCTCATGCGGGTCGGGGACTGTGCGGGCTCTGAGTTCGAGTTAGTGTGCGGCCTATATGGTCATGCGGTCTATGTGGCCGTGCGGGCTGCGAGTCGGGGCGATGTCGAGGAGTAGCTACCCTCGATGCGGGAATACCTCATGCGGGCCTATGTGAGTGGCCTATGCGGGCTGCGGGAAGTTCGGGACTAGGCAGCGCACATTAGATCTGCGGGCGAGTGGCGGCTTTGATCATGTGGCGGTCTAGCAGATCTCGTAATCTGATTTATGACCTTGTTGATGCGTAGGTTTTAGTAGTCGGCTATGCCTTCGTACTTACCGTGCGGTTTTATTATGACACAGTGGGACACGGTGTTCATGTGTATTCCTTGGTGCTTTTATATCATAGCTAGCGGTGAGGAAGGAATTCCACGGGCGTGATTGATGTTGTGGGCGTGAGACCCGTAGTTATATTTGAGTGATGACTTTGAGGCGTGAGTCACGACTTGACATATTTGCTTATTTATTGTGGCTGTAGTTTGGTTATCATATATGTCTCTACTTTATATAGACTACTATGATTTCATTTCTGATATTTTGATTTCACATACTTGGTACTGTTATGCGACCTCGCCGAAGCTGCGTTCATCTGCGGTAGAGGTACACGATCGTCGATCCTCGCTCTTAGGATCACAGTTCAGCGTTTTGGGAAGCTCGTTTCTCGGAGGCTTATCGATGGTATAGTCCCAGCCGTTGTAGTACTTACGTTCGAGGTATGGCGAACATGTCGCCATTATCGTTATATCATTCTTAGAGGTTTGTAGTACTGTTGTGGGCAGATTTTGTAAAAGGGATGTAACTGTTCGGATTCATGTTTTAATATATATGCCGAAAGGCAGCTTTTCTCAGATAACTGTTTTACACTTCATATTATTTCATGTCTTGTTTTATGTTCCGCTGATTACTCTGATGTATGTCTATTTGGGTGCCCGGGGTAAGGCACCAGTCACGGGCCCGGGTTCGGGTCGTGACAAAAAATTAGAGAAACTGTTGTGCTTCACATAGACCTCTCGGGTTTGGCTTTATTCCCTCTAGAAAAATTTGTAGTTTTGATCCTTTGTTCACAAGACTTTAACCCAATGTCCCTAAGGGTATTGTAAGGATATCTCAATAGAAAGTTTTCGGAAAAACGACGTTTTCGTATTAGTCGCAAGGCGGAAACTTAAGGAGTTCTTCAACTTTGAAGTTGGAACTTGAAGATGGGTTCTTCATAGGCTTCTAAGGAGTGCTTGAAGCGGATTGGAACATAAGGAAATGAGCTAAGAATTGCTAAGGCGCGACTTTGAATCTTGGAATTTTTAAGGGCTTGTAAAGGTATAATCTTGTCGTTTTAGTAATTAAGATTACTTGTTGTTGTAGCTATGGATATTAGCAAGCATGAGTTATATAGTATGAAGTTTGATAAGTGTATTGACTATTGGAACCCTAATCCGAAAACTAGCATGTTTAGCTTTAAGATTACAATTCAAGTCGATTATTAGTTTAAGTCGTCGCATGTTGTATAAAGAAGGAAATTGTAGTTGTTGAAGTTGTTTATGACTATATAACATGTTAGACCTTAGAACTTGGAATTGGAAAAGGATTGGAAAGGACTTAGTGTTGTTATTTATGTTGGCCGAGAATGGCTAGAATATGGAAATACTTCGTATGAATTGTGGGGCGGAATTTTACATGTACTGTAAGGCGTGTAATCCCCTTTGTTTGGTTGTTGTTTTGAGCCTTAAATGTGGCGTGTTGGTTATTGTATTCGGCCTTGAAAAAGGTGGCAAAGTGAGTAGAAACAAAGGAAGTGCTGCCCGATTTTCCGTAGAATTAGAGACCGTATACTTAGTATTATTCTACGTTAGAGACTAGAAGTTGATAGTCTTATTGTGACCATTATAGGTTGACACTTCTACGTACGGCGTATTCGAAGCAGCTTGTGGATTTAGCCGAAAAGGTATGTGAACTATCTCCTCTTCTAGCATGATTCCTTAAGATAAAGAAAGTATTTCCTACTCCTTAAATGATCCATTCCTTGGTTGTATTTGGATTGCCTAAAATAGAATTCGTTCTATGTACTCCCTTGATTGTACTTTGATGTTTAAATTGTAAGTTGTATAATCATTGCCTTAGTGAAGTTGGATTCTTAAAAGTGAAAGTATTTTACTTAAAGTACATAGAGTCTTGAAAAGGAAGTGGTTTCCAAATCTTGTGGCTAGTGCCTTAGTTCCAAAACCTAAAGGTCATTATAATGACTTTAGGGGAGTCAAATGAGTGATTTACTTAATTGTTTTAAAAGAGGAGAAATGACATGATTTAAGAGAAGTAACTTGTTTTAAAGGTGTGAGTTACTTGAGGTTTAAAAGTAGAAGAAACTTGTTTTCTATATATTAAGAGACTCGAAGTATTTTTTGAAAGTAAGAAACTTGATTTGAAAGTTTGTGATACTTGGTTTTAAGTATAAGTCTCTTGGTTATAAAAAGTATGAAATTGTCTAAAAACCATAAACGGTTATAACGACTTTATGGGAAGTTGGTTATAACGGCTTTATGGAAGGTTTAGAAAGTTGTCTATTTTGATTAATGGGCATAAGTTGCCTAGATTGTGAAAAATTTGAAGTTACTTGGTTTCAAGCTATGAAATGAGTTTCTAAAAGTGTAGTAACTTACTTTGAAAAATAGACACACCTTGATACTACGGGTGTTAGTATCTTGGGGTTTTACATAGAAATGAGTCTTTTGAAAAGAATGTACGTACGTAGTACTTTGGCTTGATTAATTGAGAATTAGTCTAAGTGTGCCTTGATAAGTACTTTGGCTTGATTAATTGAGAATTAGTCTAAGTGTGCCTTGATAAGTACTTTGTCTTGATTAATTGAGAATTAGTCTAAGTGTGCCTTGATAAGTACTTTGGCTTGATTAATTGAGAATTATTCTAAGTGTGCCTTGATAAGTACTTTGGCTTGATTAATTGAGAATTATTCTAAGTGTGCCTTGATAAGTACTTTGGCTTGATTAATTGAGAATTATTCTAAGTGTGCCTTGATAAGTACTTTGGCTTGATTAATTGAGAATTATTCCATGTGTGCCTTGATAAGTACTTTGGCTTGTTTAATTGAGAATTGCCTATGTGTGTGTTGGTAATAGTCGGTTGTGTGCTAGTGGTATATCATTCATTTCGGGGTCATTCCCCGGGTTTGTGGCATTTGCATATTCCGTGGATTTGCTACCCACGATGCGAGGAATACCTCGTGCGAGTCCGCAAGGGCTTATGCGGGTGAAATAGTCCCATGCGGGCGGGTCCAGCCTATGCGAGGAATACCTCATGCGAGTCCGTAAGGGCTTATGCGGGTGAAATAGTCCCGTCGAGGAATACCTCATGCGGGTCCACGCGACCTATGCGGGTGAAATAGTCCGAGTAGGATTGTAATGATCTGCGGGCGGGTGGTCTGCTTTGATCGTGAGCTTCTAGTTTATATTGTAAGTATACTACTATTTACTCTCATTGTTAGTAAGGCACAGTGTACTGTAATTTGATTATCATGGACTGCCGGCAGTGAGGAAGGTATTCCACGGGCATGATTGATGTTGTGGGCGTGAGACCCATTGTTATACTTGAGTGATGACTTTGAGGCATCGTCCACGACTTGATATGGTATTATGTATTGTGTCTTGTAGGTTGGCTATCATACATGTCTCTGTTTTATTTAAATGTTATAATTTCATTCTGATGCTACATTCCCATCATGCAGTACATTCTTGTCTTGACCTCGCCCGGAAGTGCGTTAAATCTGCGAGTTTAGGTGCGTGATTTGGTGATCGGCGGTGTAGGACCACCTTTCGAGTTTTGGATAGCTCCTCTGTTCGAGTTTATCTTTTTGGTATAGTTCCTTGATCTGGGCTTTTATGCGGTTATGGATGCAGCGGGGCCTTGTCCGTCATATTTGATAAAACTCTTAAGTGCATATTCATATGTGGGATTGGACTCATGTGAAGTATAGTGTCTTTTATTATGTATATTATATGGCAGCCTTGTCGGCTTTGCCCTTGCACGTACGTTGGAAAAAAAAATGGGGTGTTATTTAAATTTCCGCAGTTTACTTAGTTGTTAAGGTAGAAGGGTGCCCGGTAGGGCCTGATCCAGGCTTGGGGTTGGGGTGTGTGAGTGGTATCGAGCGATCGATCCTCGGAATGTCTACAAGCGTGTCTAGTAGAGTCTTGATTATCGGTGTGTTGCGCGCCACGCCCCATAAGCGAGGAGGCTACGTGACATTTAGGAGTTGGTTTCTATTCTTCTCACTCTAGATCGTGCCATAGATTTGTGTTAGTAAGATAATTCCTCTCTGACGTATTGTTGTGTTCTGATTATGCCTCGAGGAGAGGCAGCGCCCGAGAAGGGCAAAGGAGTAGCGAGGCTACTAGTCGGACTCGAGAGTTGATAGGGCTTATGCCCGGGGTATCTGGATATTGTCTTGAGTCGGCGAGTTAACCTGCGAGTTTTGAGGCCCGACACGAGCCTCAGTTTCTCGATTAGGGGAAGACTTTAGGGTCATGAAGGAAGCCATTATGTTATTGACCAAGATAGCGATTACTCTGATTTCATCGGCGGGAGGTTGTTCGGCGATGCAGGCGAAGTGCGAGTGTAGAGGGCGGCGAGAGATCTGCTTAAGAGAGGCTGGCGGTTGGTTATCGGTGAGTTTATGGGCGGCGGCCTTAGCGGCCAGTGAGATATTCGTCGACCTACCGGTACATACCGCGGCTCACGGGTAGGATATTGGACCCCTGAGGTATTTAGGAGCGGTCCAAGCTCCGGTCGAGGTTCTCGAAGGAAGCGAGAGGATTTTCTCGATCGAGGCCACTTTTCCTCGATGTTTCCGATGTAGTAAGCGTCGTTTGGGAATGTCGTTATGGCACGAGTGTTTGTTTTTCTTGTGGCGTCAGGCGATAATGCGGTATGTCCTTTTAGAAGGAGCACGGTGAAGTGGCTCGACTATGAGGCGGTGGTTGGTTCCCTTTCCTCGCGTGTGTCGTCCCAGGCGGGGTGTTGGATGTCGGCCGGTAGTGGTAGAGTCGGTAGAGTTTATAGTTACAGCGGTCCTTGAACCGCATAGATGACATGACTCTTGGGCGAGGATCGGGAGGCGACATCATACGAGATTCTGGTATATTTCGATTCTTTTGAATCATACGTGCATTGATAGATTCAGATTTTACCCTAGCGTATATGTTTTCCCTCTGTTGCTAGCAGTTGTAAGTAATAGTACCCCCAGAGGTAGGAATACTTTGATTAATAAAGTGAAAAGTTAAGAATGTTGAAAAGAATGATAAGTGAGCTGAGACTATAGTTGTGTAGAGTTCACAGGTAGTAATTACCCATGTGATGTAAGGCCAGATAGGGAAGGATGTCTGATGAAATACTTTGGCTTATGTGACGAACCTCTAGTGAATGAGAGTATAGGGTGAGAAGTACCTTGAGATAAGAGAGAGATTTATTTCAGACTAAGAATGAGAAGTTAAGTGTGACGATGAGTCGGTTATGGACTCATTTCGGGTCAGCTGATAGTATGGAATGGGGTGATGTCAGTTGGATAGGGTCCCGCTATGTGATAGGGTCCCGATGATGCAAGGCTCAAGTCTAGTTGATCGTTGTACGAGTTCGTGGATGCGTTCCACTGGAACTAGGTCGTAAGGACCGAAAAGAGCCTTAACGGGAATGTAAGTAACACTATGACCAAGTTTGGTTAGTAACTCCAAGGATTGGGGAACAGAAACAATATTTGAGATTTTGTACGTGTACTAGATAAGTTTAGAAGTACAAGAAAGAAAGACAGGTAAGAAATAAAGGAACCTCTAAGGATCCCGTGTTTTAAAAGACTGTAACCTTCGAGAATTGTGAGAAGGGGTCGCGGATGGAAGGTCCATTGATATGTTTACGTATGTTATGTGGTGGCCGTGTGTGGCATCGTTGGTCTTGTGGAATATTGATTGATAGGCAGAGTATAGAGGCGTAGGAGTTTGTATATAACAGCAACCGACTAAGAACATTCGGGACGAATGTTTCTAAGAGGAAGAATGTTACACCCGTAAGTCGGGACAAGTATAAAAGAATGTATATAAGGAATAAAGACTTGGAAATTGATCTGAAAGGAAGAATTGTTTTTCCGTGGAAAATCTTCCGAACGTCGGAAAGGAAAAATGTTCGTTGTTGAGAATTGGATTCTCAAAATGCATTATTTGGAGGGAATGGAACTTATTAACATTTTGGGATTTTTTGTTTTTACGGATTTGGTCATGTGGGGCCCACCCGAGGAATTTTACGTTTTGTGGGGCCCACGAGGGTTACGAAATTTTATGGACGAATGAGAGGGCGACACGTGGCACCTCCACCACATAGTCTTGGACGATTTTGTAAGGGTAGAATGGTCATTGACCATGGTTAAAGATCAAGTCTTCAAGCTTGAGATTGTTGACCAAGGTCAACTTGTCCACTTGGCTATTATCCATGTGTTATTCATCCTAGCCACTCAAGTTTTGCAATCTAAGCCCTCCAATGTGTTTTATATACTACCCTAGTGCAAGACCAAGTCTTCAACACTTAGAAAAAATTAGAGAAACTCTTGTGCTTCACATAGACCTCTCGGGTTTGGCTATATTCCTACTAGAAAAATTTGTAGTTTTGATCCTTTGTTCACAAGACTTTAACCCAATGTCCCTAAGGGTATTGTAAGGATATCTCAATAGAAAGTTTTCAGAAAAAGCAGCGTTTCGTATTAGTCATGGCGGAAACTTAAGGAGTTCTTGACTTTGAAGTTGGAACTTGAAGATGGGTTCTTCGTAGGAACTAGGAGTGCTTGAAGCGGATTGGAACATAAGGAAAGGAGCTAAGAATTGCTAAGGCGCGACTTTGAATCTTGGAATTTTTAAGGGCTTGTAAAGGTATAATCTTGTCGTTTTAGTAATTAAGATTACTTGTTGTTGTAGCTATGGATATTAGCAAGCATGAGTTATATAGTATGAAGTTTGATAAGTGTATTGACTATTGGAACCCTAATCCGAAAACTAGCATTTTAGCTTTAAGATTACAATTCAAGTCTATTATTTGTTTAAGTCGTCGCATGTTGTATAAAGAAGGAAATTGTAGTTGTTGAAGTTGTTTATGACTATATAACATGTTAGACCTTAGAACTTGGAATTGGAAAAGGATTGGAAAAGACTTTGAATTGTTGATTGTTGTTGGCCGAGAATGGCTTGAATATGGAACTACATTATTAATTGTGGGCGGAATTTTACCGTATTGTAAGGCATGTAATCCCCTTTGTTTGGTTGTTGTTTTGAGCCTTAAATGTGGCGTGTTGGTTATTGTATTCGGCCTTGAAAAGGTGGCAAAGTGAGTAGAAACAAAGGAAGTGCTGCACGATTTTCCGTAGAATTAGAGACCGTATACTTAGTATTATTCTACGTTAGAGACTAGAAGTTGATAGTCATGTTGTGACCATTATAGGTTGACACTTCTACGTACGGCGTATTCGGCTTAGCTTGTGGATTTAGCCGAAAAGGTATGTGAACTATCTCCTCTTCTAGCATGATTCCTTAAGATAAAGAAAATATTTCCTACTCCTTAAATGACCCATTCCTTGGTTGTATTTGGATTGCCTAAAATAGAATTCGTTCTATGTACTCCCTTGATTGTACTTTGATGTTTAAATTATAAGTTGTATAATCATTGCCTTAGTGAAGTTGGATTCTTAAAAGTGAAAGTATTTTACTTAAAGTACATAGAGTCTTGAAAAGGAAGTGGTTTCCAAATCTCGTGGCTAGTGCCTTAGTTCCAAAACCTAAAGGTCATTATAATGACTTTAGGGGAGTCAAAGGAGTGATTTACTTAATTGTTTTAAAAGAGGAGAAATGACATGATTTAAGAGAAGTAACTTGTTTTAAAGGTGTGAGTTACTTGAGGTTTAAAAGTAGAAGAAACTTGTTTTCTATATATTAAGAGACTCGAAGTATTTTTTGAAAGTAAGAAACTTGATTTGAAAGTTTGTGATACTTGGTTTTAAGTATAAGTCTCTTGGTTATAAAAAGTATGAAATTGTCTAAAAACCATAAAGGGTTATAACGTCTTTATGGGAAGTTGGTTATAACGACTTTATGGAAGGTTTAGAAAGTTGTCTATTTTGATTAATGGGCATAAGTTGCCTAGATTGTGAAAAATTTGAAGTTACTTGGTTTCAAGCTTTGAAATGAGTTTCTAAAAGTGTAGTAACTTACTTTGAAAAATAGACACACCTTGATACTACGGGTGTTAGTATCTTGGGGTTTTACATAGAAAGGAGTCTTTTGAAAAGAATGTACGTACGTATTACTTTGGCTTGATTAATTGAGAATTAGTCTAAGTGTGCCTTGATAAGTACTTTGGCTTGATTAATTGAGAATTAGTCTAAGTGTGCCTTGATAAGTACTTTGGCTTGATTAATTGAGAATTATTCTAAGTGTGCCTTGATAAGTACTTTGGCTTGATTAATTGAGAATTATTCTAAGTGTGCCTTGATAAGTACTTTGGCTTGATTAATTGAGAATTATTCTAAGTGTGCCTTGATAAGTACTTTGGCTTGATTAATTGAGAATTTGTCTAAGTGTGCCTTGATAAGTACTTTGGCTTGATTAATTGAGAATTATTTCATGTGTGCCTTGATAAGTACTTTGGCTTGTTTAATTGAGAATTGCTTATGTGTGCTGGTAATAGCCGGTTGTGTGCTAGTGGTATATCATTCATTTCGGGGTCATTCCCCGGGTTTGTGGCATTTGCATATTCCGTGGATTTGCTACCCACGATGCAAGGAATACCTCATGCGAGTCCGCAAGGGCTTATGCGGGTGAAATAGTCCCATGCGGGCGGGTCCAGCCTATGCGAGGAATACCTCATGCTAGTCCGTAAGGGCTTATGCGGGTGAAATAGTCTCATGCGAGGAATACCTCATGCGGGTCCACGCGACCTATGCGGGTGAAATAGTCCCAGGAGTAGGATTGCTTAATGATACTGCGGGCGGGTGGTCCTGCTTTGATCGTGAGCTTCCTAGTTTATATTGTAAGTATACTACTATTTACGCTCATTGTTAGTAAGGCACAGTGTACTGTAATTTGATTATCATGGACTGCCGGCAGTGAGGAAGGATTCCACGGGCATGATTGATATTGTGGGCGTGAGACCCATGGTTATTTTTAGTAATGACTTTGAGGCATCGTCCACGACTTGATATGATTATGTATTGTGTCTTTGTAGGTTGGCTATCATACATGTCTCTGTTTTGTTTAAGTATTATGATTTCATTCTGATGCTTATTGTTCACATACTTGCATTCTTACGTCTTGACCTCCTTGGGCTGCGTTAAATCTGAGTTTAGGTGCCTTGATTTGGTGATCGGCAGTGTAGGACCACCTTTCGAGTTTTGGATAGCTCCTCTGTTCGGGAGTTTATCTTTTTGGTATAGTTCATGATGCAGGCTTTTATGCGGTTATGGAGTGCAATGAGGCCTTGTCGTCATATTTGATAAAACTCTTAAGTGCATGTATTCATATATGGGATTGGACTCGTATACGATGTAGTGTCTTTTATTATGTATATTATATGGCAGCCTTGTCGGCTTTGCCTTACGCACGTCGTTAGTTAAAAAATGAGGTGTTATTTAAATTTCCATGATTTACTTAGTTGTTAAGGTAGAAGGGTGCCCGGTAGGGCACCGATCCGCGAGCGGGGTTGGGTGTGACACCTGCGTTATGATGTCGAGCGGATGAGCTCGATTACGGATAACCGGAGGTTCTTGAAGGGATTAGGAACAGTGAGTCTCGATATTGCATTACACCTCGAGCCAAGCCGGGCGGCGGAGCGTACTATCCGAGCGCGAGGATAGGTCGTTGGGCGATGTTATTGATTTGAGTTAGTGGAAGAATTATTTGCCTCTTGTTGGGTTGCGTGCGATATGAATACCGCTTCGGTATTTTGGATGGCCTGTATGAGGCCTTGTATGTAAGAAAGTGTAGATCGCGGTTAGTTGGTTCGGCATAGGCGAGGTTGATTATTTGGTCGGACTTGTTCGTGAGCGGTGGATAAGGCGAAGCTTATCCAGGAAAGATTATTGTAAGCTCAGAGTCGATAAAAGCTTTATGCAGATAACTGACGTTGACACATGGGGTTCAGGTTGACATTTTAGTATGAGTATTGTTATGTGGCCACGTGTGGCATTATTGGTATGTAGGGGTTGTAAGGAGACTATGCCGCTACCTTTAAATTTGACTCCCAAAAGAACATTCGGGGACGAATGTTTCTAAGGGGGGAAGAATGTTACACCCCGGAATTCCAGGATATGTTTATAAGGAGGTACGTAAGAACTCAAAAATGTTAAGATTTGAGACGAGTAAAAATTTATCGGAATTTTGGAATTTGTCGGAAAACGAAATATTGCGACGAACGGGAGGGCGACGCATGTCACCCCCCCCCCCTCCTTAGTGGTCTTGGTCGAATTTGGCATGGTTAGAATGGTCATTTGACCATAGTTTAAATAACCAAGTCTTGCCAAGACAAAGAGCTTGACATTGTTGACTTGTCAAAGGGCCACTTGGGCTTGATCCATGTAAAACTCATCCAAGCCATCCATATGTACTAATCTTGACCCTCCATTATGTTATATATGTACACTAGTAGTGCAAGACTTTGTCATTCTCAACACTTAGAGAAATTTGAGAAAAATCTTGAAGAACTCTTAGAGAGCTCACGGCTTTGGAGAAAAATTCAAGAAGAAATTTTTTGTTTGTTGTCCAATAAGCTCCATACTTTAAACCAAGGTACCTAAGGGTATTGTAAGTGTATCTCAATAGAAAGATCCCGGAAAAGTGGTGTTTTTCATTATTAGTCGCAAGGCGAAAACCTAAGGAGTTATTCAACTTTGAAGTTGGAACTTGAAGAGGAGTTCTTCATAAGCTTCTAAGGGTTGCTTGGAGTGGTTTGGAACGTCGAAAAGAGGAGCTAAAGTTGCTTAGGATCGACTTGTAATCTTGGATCATATTTGGGCTAAATGAGGTAATAATCTTCGTCCTACTTTTGTAATTGAAGATTCCATGTATTGATAAGTTAGAAATGATCATGTGATATGTGTTATGAAGATTGATAAGTGTTATGGAAGTTGAGAAGCTCAAATCCGAAAATGACATGTTGAGTCATTTGAAATTGAATTATAATTTGGTCGTTAACTAGAATCGTCGCATGTTATCTACTTGAAGATTATAGTTGTTATAATCATTTGCGGCTTTATAACATGTTATACTAAACAACTTGGATTGAATAGAAATTGGAAAAGAATTGGTATTGTTGTCCCTAATTGTCGAATGGACATTGTATTTTTGGACTAGTTTAATGTCAATTGTGGCGGAATTTTACACGTCTTGTTTAAGCGTGTAATCCCATATTGTTAACTACTTTGTTGAGCCTTAAATGTGGCGTGTTTGGTTATTGAATTCGGCCTTGAAAAAGGTGGCAAAGTATGTAGAAACAAAGGAAGTCCTGTCCGATTTTCCATAGAATTTAGTGACTTTGCACTTGGAATATTCTACGTTTGAAGGTAGAAGTTAATAGGCGTATTATGGTCATTATAGTTTGACATACTAAATGCGGTGTATTGGACTTAGCAAGTGGATTAAAGCGAAGAGGTATGTGGAACTTTCTTATCTCTTGAGCATGATTAATTTGTAAATGTATAGTGCGGTGAGCGTCACGAGATTTTGGCGAATCTAGTCCATTTGATATATGTCACGCCCCAACCCGGGCGTGGTGGTGCCTACACAGGCACCGCTTCTATAACAACACAAGTAAACTGCGGAATTTAAATAACACCTCTTTTTTTTTTAAACTAACGTACGTGCAAGGGCAAAGCCGACAAGGCTGCCATGTAATATACATAAACAAAAGACATTATAATGTACATGAGTCCAATCCAGCGTATGAATACGGACCTCACAGAGTTTCTTGAAATATGGCGGGACAAGGCCATGTACCATGCCGTACAAAAGCACATGCTTGAAGGAACTATACCAAAAAGATAACTCCTGAACAGATGGAGCTATCCAAAAACTCTGAGCAGGGTCCTACACCTGCCGATCACCAAACTGCGTACCTAAACCTGCGGCATGAGCGGCCCCGAAGAGGTCGATCGAAGAATGTACCAAGTATGTGAAGCGATGAAATGCGTAATGAAATCATAACGATCTAAGCAAAATAGGAGACATGTATGATAGCCAACCTACGATGCACAACCATAGCGATCATAACAAATCGAGGGCGCGTACCTCAAGTCATTTCTAAAAATATAACCATGGGTCTCACGCAATATCAATCATGCGTGGAATCCTTCGCTACTGCTGGCGATCCGTGATATAATATAACGCCAATAGGCATACATGAACACCAAGTCCCACTGTGTCCTAAAAGCATGCGGGCCAAGTAGGAAGGCGGCGGTGGTAAGCGAAGTATAATGTCTTGGGGGTTTACCCCTCATTTATACTCTTACCCTATCTCTGGCGACCATCAAACAAAACAAGAAGGGGGTATAATGTCTTGGGGGTTTACCCCTCATTTATACTCTTACCCTGGAGAAGGTGGTATAGCGTCTTGGGGGTTTACCCCTCACTTATACTCTTACCCTATCTCGATGACCATCAAACAAAACAATTTGGGGTATAATGTCTTGGGGTTTACCCGCCGTTTATACTCTTACCACAGAGAAGGTGGTATAGCGTCTTGGGGTTTACCACAACTTATACTCTTACCCTATCTCGACCGACCATCAAACAAAACAAGCAGGGGGTATAATGTCTTGGGGTTTACCCTCATTTATACTCTTACCAGAGAAGGTGGTATAGCGTCTTGGGGGTTTACCCCTTACTTATACTCTTACCCTATCTCGACCGACCATCAAACAAAACAAGCAGGGGGTATAATGTCTTGGGGTTTACCCTCGTTTATACTCTTACAGAGAAGGTGGTATAACGTCTTGGGGTTTACCCGCCGTATACTCTTACCACTATCTCGACCGTCAAACAACACGTAAGCACAACCGGTCTTTTATAAAAATCAGAATTTAACCCAAGTACTACAAATAGCGGAAGCATACGTGGAATCACGTCAGCGTCGATGCGTCGAGTAACTTACAACAAGACAGGCCCTCCAGCAGGAGTCGCGACAGCGCAATAAAACATAATACTTGCACTCGAGGCTATCACCGGCACACATAGGCAATTCTCGATTAATCAAGCCAAAGTACTTATCAAGGCACGTGGAATAATTCTCAATTAACAAGCCAAGTACTTATCAAGGCACAAATAGAATAATTCTCATTTAACAAGCCAAAGTACTTATCAAGGCACGATAGAATAATTCTCATTTAACAAGCCAAAGTACTTATCAAGGCCTGAATAGAATAATTCTCATTTAACAAGCCAAAGTACTTATCAAGGCACAAATAGAATAATTCTCATTTAACAAGCCAAAGTACTACGTCGTACATTCTTTTCAAAGACTCCTTTTATGTAAAATCCCAAGATACTAACACGTAGTATCAAGGTGTGTCTATTTTACAAAGTAAGTTACTACACTTTTAGAAAACTCATTTCAAAGCTTGAAATCAAGTAACTTCAAATTTTCATAATCTAGGCAACTTATGCCCGATAATCAAAATAAACAACTTTCTTAACCTTATAAAGCCGTTATAACCAACTTCCATAAAGCCGTTATAACCCTTTTATGGTTTTAGACAATTTCATTCTTTTTATAACCAAGAGACTTATACTTTTAAAACCAAGTATCACATCTTACCAATCAAGTTCTTAACTTTCAAAATACTTGAGTCTCTTAATATTTAGAAAACAAGTTTCTTCTACTTTTAAACCTCAAGTAACTTGCAGATTAAAACAAGTTACTTCTCTTAAATCATGTCATTTCTCCTCTTTTAAAACAATTAAGTAAATCACTCCTTTGACTTCCCTAAAGTCATTATAATGACCTTTAGGTTTTGGAACTAAGGCACTAGCCAAAAGATTTGAAACCACTTCCTTTTCAAGACTCTATGTACTTTAAGTAAAATACTTTCACTTTTAAGAATCCAAACTTCACTAAGAAATGGATTATACAACACAATTTAAACATCAAAGTACACTCGAGGAAGTACATAGAACAAATTCTATTTTAGGAAATCCAAATACAACCAAGGAATGGATCGTTTAAGGAGTAGGGCGTGCTTTCTTGATCTTAAGGAATCATGCTAGAAGATGAGATAGTTCACATACCTTTTAGGCTAAATCCACAAGCTAAGCGAATCGCCGTGCGTAGAAGTGTCAACCTATAATGGTCACAACAAGACTATCAACTTCTAGTCTCTAACGTAGAATAATACTAAGTATACGGTCTCAATTCTACGGAAAATCGGGCACTTCCTTTGTTTCTACTCACTTTGCCACCTTTTTCAAGGCCGAATACAATAACCAACACGCCACATTTAAGGCTCAAACAACAACCAAACAAAGGGATTACACGCCTTACAATCGTGTAAAATTCCGCCCCTGATTCATCTGAAATAGCTCCATAATCTAGCCATTCTCGTGACATAAATAATAACACTAAGTCCTTTCCAATCCTTTTCAATTCCAAGTTCTAAGGTCTAACATGTTATATAGTCATAAACAACTTCAACAACTACAATTTCCTTCTTTTTACAACATCGCGACTTTACTAATAATCGACTTGAATTGAAATCTTAGGGCTAACATGCTAGTTTTAGGATTAGGGTTCCAATAGCCTGACAACATCAAATCTCATAATAAATAACTCATGCTTGCTAATATCCATAGCTACAACAATAAGTAAGTCTTAACTACTAAAGCGACAAAATTATACCTTTATAAGCCCTTAAAATTTCCAAGATTCAAAGTCGCCTTAGAAATTCTTAGCTCCTTTCCTTATGTTCCAATCCTCTCCAAGCACTCCTTGAGGCCTATGAAGAACCCATCTTCAAGTTCCAACTTCAAAGTTGAAGAACTTCTTAAGTTTCCGCCTTTGCGACTAATACAGCGTCGTCTTTCATGATCTTTCTATTGAGATATCCTTACAATACCCTTAGGGACATTGGGTTAAAGTCTTGTGGCTAATGGATCAAAACTACAAAATTTTGTCTTCCAAAGAGGCCTTGGCGAGAGCATTGTTCTTCAACAAGACAAGTTCTTGAAATTTTTCTAAGTATGAAAGTCATCTTGCACTAGTATAGGATATATACTTGATGAAGGGTCTAGATCATAACACTTGTTAGGTTTGGAGGGAGGAGATCAAGCCAAGTGTCCCTTGGACTTAGTCAACAATATCAAGCTCTATTATTAGCAAGACTTGGTCATCTTAACATTGGCCAAATGACCATAATACCCTTACTAAAAAATTCGTCCAAGACCATAGGTGGGGGGTGCCACGTGTCACCCTCTCATTCGTCCATAAAATTCCGTAAGCCTCGTGGGCTCCACAAAACGTAAAATTCCTCGGGTGGGCCCCACGTGACCAAATCCGTAAAAATAATTTTCCATAAGGTTAATAAGTTCCATACTCTTCAAATAATACATTTTGAGAATCCAATTCTCAACAACGAACATTTTTCCTTTCCGGCGTTCGGAAGATTTTCTGCCGGAAAAACAATTCTTCCTTTCGTACCAATTTCCAAGTCTTGATTCCTAACGTACATTCTCTTATACATGTCCTGGACTTACGGGGTGTAACAATATCCTTGGTTTATCTTAAGAATGATCAAGTTGGTTGAGTTAGGGAATTAACTCACTTGTTTAAATATTAAGGATATCTTGGTTTTCAAAAGTTAAGAGACTTTAAGTATGTTGAAAGTATTTTTGATACTTGTTTGGTGGGAAAGTTTAAGTCTCTTGGTTGTAAAGAAGAATGTAAGTTTCTAAGGCATAAAGCTAGTATAACGACTTTATGGGAAGTTGGTTATAATAACTTTATGGAAAGTTAAAGAGGGTGATTTACTCTAAGTAATTTAAGTATGATAAATGACTTGAAATAATGAAAGGCAAATTGATTTAAAGGCATCAATTGCTTAAAGTTTTAAAAGAAAGAAGTCACTTGATTTAGAAGCCTATAATTGTATTTCTAAAAGGTATTGTGACTTGTCTTGAAAAGTAGTTATGACTTGATACTACGGTTATTAGTATCTTGGAAGTTTTATATGAAAAAGAGTCATTTTAAAAGAAATGAAGTACGTAGTACTTTGGGTTAAATTCTCGGTTTTTATAATGACATGTTGGTGCCTTAAGTAAACTAAAATGAGAGTGTATATGAATAAGACTAATAAGAAGTTAGGGGGATTTCTTAACTTGCTTATGTAATGTATGACAAGCCGGTAGTGCTTATGTTATGTATGATAAGCCGTTAGTGCTTATGCTATGTATGATAGCCGGTTGTGCTAGTGATATATTGTGCATTACGGGGTCATTCCACGGGTTTGTGGTATTTGCATATTCCGTGGATTTGCTACCTATGATGCTAGGAATACCTCATGCGGGTCCGAAAGGGCTTATGCGGGTGAAATAGTCCCGTGCGCGGACCAGTCCTATCACGAGGAATACCTCATGCGGGTCTACCACGACCTATGCGGCGGATCTGATCTATGCGAGGAATACCTCATGCGGGTCCATCGACCCTTGCGGGTGAAATAGTCCCGAGTAGGATTGCTTAATGATCTTTGCGGCGGGTGGCCTGCTTTGATCGTTAGCCTCTATTTTTATGCGATAAAGTATACTCTTGTTTACTCTCATTGTTAGTAAGGCCTGTGTCTTGTTATATGAGTTATCATACATGTCTCGGTTTTATTTTAGACTTATGATTTCACTCTGATTTTCGGTTTCACATATTTGGTACATGTTGTCTTGGCGACATCCTTGAGGCTGCGTTCATGCGTAGTGATCTGATTGCTGACCCTCACTCTTAGGATCGTTGTTCAGCTGTTGAGAAGCTACTTTATTTCGGAGGCTTATCCTTGGTATTGTCGGTTGTTGTACATTCAGGGGTATGGCGGGGCCCTGTCCCGCCAAAGTTGTTATTCTTAAGTGCAGTAGTCACATTTGTGGATTGGGTTTGTAAGAACAAAAATGTACTGTTTTAATTTTGTATTATGTATATGTTATGAAAGGCGATCTTATCGGCTAGCCGGTTGATGTCTACTGTCTAAGTATGATTTTTATTTTAAGAGTTGTGTATGTTTATTTGCTATTCTCGATGTATACACGAAAGGGTGCCGGGTAGGGCACGATCGCGAGCTTGAGTCGGGTCGTGTGATCCACGACCGACCGGGCGCTTGTGGTGCTACACAGGCACCATTACAAGTATACATAAAAGATAATCAGCGGAACATACATAAACTTAACAGGAAATAAATACAGGCTAGCCGATAAGGCCACCTCCCAAAAATATACACGTAACCCAAAAACAGTTACCTATTTTTCTTTTTTTACACAACCCAATCCACAAGATATGACTACAGACCTCTAAGAATTTGACATAACAATTGTGACGGGACAGGGCCTCGCCCCCTGAATGTACAAAATGTACAATCTCAGGGACTGTACCAAAATACAAAGCCTCCGAAATAATGGAGCTTCCCAACCAGCTGAACAGTGATCCTAAGAATGAGGATCAGCAAGCTATGTACCTCAACCTGCGGCATGAGCGGCCGAGGAGGTCGATCTGAAATATGTACCAAGTATGTGAAACTGAAAATACTGTAATGAAATCATAACAGTCTATAATAAAGCTGGAGACATGTATGATAACCAAAATAACAGTACATTGTGCCTTACAGAAGTGAAAGTAATGAAAGTCAATTTTACCTTGTACGGACTATTTCAACACATGAACAATAGTCACACCCGGGCTATGGACACAAGCCCTCAAATATCATCACACAATCCGATGGGTCTCGAGCCCACAAATATCAAAGCGTGCGTGGAATCCCCATCACTTGCCAAGCTGTTAGTGTAAAATATAATCGTGTGGCCTTTGTGGCATCCTACCTCATGTCGGCGTACACACATACAATACATATATATATATCCCTTCCGTGGAATCACATCACTACCGAAGCGGGTAAGTGTAAAAATAACCATGTGACGCGTGGCATCTACCTCATTTGTCGGGCGTACACACATATGAAATATATATATATATATCTCATGCCCGTGGAATACCTCATCTCGGGAACATGACTTCATGGAGAGCTAATCCATGGGGTAATAATCGTATATAACATGCATGTGGAATTCCTCATCTCGGGTACATGTCTTCATAGGGAGCTACTCCATGGAGTAATAGTACATAACATGGTCGCATGCCCCGGAATCCCTCATCGTATAAGCATGGCCATGGGGTAATAATCGTATATAACATGCCCGTGGAATCCCTCATCTCGGGTACATGTCTTCATGGGGAGCTAGGCCATGGAGTAATAATCGTATATAACATGGTCGCATGCCCCGGAATCCCTCATCGTATAAGCATGGCCATGGGGTAATAAAACAAATCCGGGAATCTAACGCCTCTGGTCGCGTGCGGAATCCTCATCGTATAAGCATGTCCAGGAGTAATAAAACAATCAGGAATCTAACCCGTCACAGTCGCATACTTTAAATTAAGTATGTATACTTTATGCGTTGTGAATAGGTTATACTCGTTTATAACGATCTTATTAAAGCAGCCATGATCTAGAAAATGTAATACAATTTTGTCTTATCTTAGTTTCTATGCAGATGGAGAATTCTACTCATTTTAATATAATTGATTGTCGATACATTTTCTTTTATTAACGCTGCAATGGCTTGTTCGATACTTATTCTCATTCGTGCAGTAAATTAGCAAAGTCAACTCGATTCCAAATACTTCCTAACGACTCTTACCAATATCCCCCATAAGACTTGGCATGAACTTAGGATAACTTAGACATAACCTTTACATAGAGTAAATCAACATATATACCTCTTAACTTCTAAGAGTAGAAGGAATCATGAAATAACACCACATGTATATTCTATATATAGAATCATGCCAAAAGAAGGAAGAGGTTCACATACCTCACGACGATTATCGACAAGTAGCAACATGTTCCAAAGTACTTCAATCTTGATAGCTATTCCGTCCTTTAAGTAGAATACGCTACTCGTAGTAATTCAACCTATATTAAACATAACATGTCTATCAACTCCTCACTTATTAACGTAGAGTCATACTTAGTGTAAGGTCTCTTATTCTACCGAAAATCGGGCAGCACTTCCTTTGTTTCTATGCACTTTTCCACCTTTTTCAAGGCCCAAAAATCAGTAACCAAACGCCATATTTAAGGCCCAACAATTCAGAAAATACAAATGAGGTTACACGCCTAATAGGACGTGTAAAATTCTGCCCCACAATCAATATAAAACTGTCCAATAATTCCAAGCCATATTCAGCTACAATGTCACAACAATTATCAATTTCCTTTCAATTCCTTTTTCAATCCAAGTTGTTATTCCAACATGTTATATACATAATAACAATTACAACAACTATAAATCCTTTCTTCCTTAACATGTGATGATTGTAACTACCGTCCAAATTGATTACAACATTAATGACTAACTTGTCCATTTTCGGTTTTAACATGTCGACATGATCCAAATCTTTTCAAACTTCAATATATATACCACATGCTCATTTCTTAACTACTATAACATGTAATCTTCAATTACATTAAGAAGATGAATATTTTACCTCAATAAGCCCTAATAATGTCCAAGCGTAAAAGTCGATCCTTAGCAACTTTTAGCTCATCTTCTTATGTTCCAATCCGCTCCAAGCACTCCTTAGAAGATCATGAAGAAATCCTCTTCAAGTTCCATCTTCAAAGTTAAATAACACCTTAGGTTTTCGCTTTGCGAATAACGTGAAAACGTCGTTTTTCTGAGATTTTTCTATTGAGATATCCTTACAATACCGCTAGGAACCTTGATTTAAAGTCTTGTGAATTATGATCCACATTTGCAAATTTTTTGTGTGGGAAAGAGGGCTAACCCGAGAGCAACATTAAGAGCACCAGATTTTCTCAATTTTTTCTAAGTGTTGTAGACTTGTCTTGCACTAGTGTAGTATATATAATACAATGGAGGGTCAAAGATTATAACACTTGTGTGGTCTAAGATTGTTACACCAGTAATTACAGACATGTTTTAAGAACGTCGTAAGAATCCCAAATGTTAAGATTTGAGACTAGTAAAAATTTATCGAATTTTGGAATTGTCGGAAACGTAATATTGTGGTATTATACCCGTAGTTCCGGGGTATGTATGCGAGGACGTGCGTGCGAGAATCTGACGAAAGATTGGAAAGGAAGAAAGAGGCGATTTTCCACGGAAAAGTTTCCGGTTTTGTGAAGGAAAAAGGTTCGTTAATGGGGTGGATTCCCGGTTGGTATTCGGACTTCTGGAATATTAGAGAATTATGGAATTTTATTTTGGAAGTGGTCACGTGGGGCCACGGGAGAAATTCTGATTTTGTGGGGCGCTTTGATTTTGAGATTTTGGCCGTTTTGGATATTTTCGGAAGGCGAAATATTTTGGGCCGAATCGGGGCGACACGTGTCACCCCATGTGGCACCTTTGGGCGAAATATGTTTGTGCACAACACCGGTTAAGTCGTTTTTTGAAAGCGTTTTCCACGACTTCGTAGGGAATTTCCTATGTCATTTAGTATTTTTGCGGATTTTTCCGAGAGGCGAAACATTTTGGACCAACGGGAGGCAACACTTGTCACCTCCAGTGATGGACTTGAAAGCGGCAATATGGCCGATTGGAGTTGCCAACTTGGTCAAGTTGTTGGTAAGATATTTTGTGTGCAAGTTGGCCGAGGACAACTTGCCCAAATCCTCACCCTACACTTGCCTTGCACTTGTCTTCATCTTGGCCATTGGTTGGCCAGCTTGACCTATAAATACCCCTCCTTTGAAGACTAATTCATTCACAAAATTGCCTAAGTCTTGAGAGCCTTCCTCCCCTCGTGAGGCCCTGGCCAGAGTCCCCACTGGTGGGGTAGGCGAGGGTAGGCACCCCACTCCTTTGTGGTGTGGCGTGGGGTACCCCAGCCTAGTTGCTTTCGTATAATACCCCCTTTGTGGTATAGAAATACTCTCCAGTATTGTTATAATGCCCAATTACCTTAGCCTTATACCTTGTTGTATCTGAGTTATACCTTTCTGAAAAGCCGAAATACTATTATACTTCCGTCTGTCACAAAACCGAAACCCTAGGAAAATCTCCATAGTCAGTTGGAGTATTGTGTAAGTTGGTTAGAACTTCTAAGGGTGGTTTAGAAGCGGGTTGGGCGCTCGGAGTTGGAGCTAAGCGATTGCCGGGATCGACTTTATGCTTGGATAATTATGGGCTTATCGAGGTAATTATCTTGTCCCTATTGTAATTGGATATTACATGTTGTAGGAGTATATAGTTGAAGTATACTATATATAGTGCTGAACAGTAATTACATGGGACAGATTCTGATGAGCTTGTGTAGTAGTAGTGGATTAGAATTGTACCCAGATTAGGGTTAGGCGTATAACCCCCAGGTTGGCTTGATGGCAGGCCCCAGATAGAGAGGAGATTTCTGCGGTTGCGGGGAGAGTCTTTGCCAATTTTACGTAGAATGTTCTACGATGTTAATAAAGCGCGCGTGGCCTTATAGGTTGAAAGTACTACGTGTGGCGCGTTCTACTTGGCTTAGGAGTAGCCGAAGCGGCGAGGTACTCGGAGCATTTTGCTATTAGTCGATAATCGTCGCGAGGTATGTGAACCTCTTCCTATCTCTTCTAGCATGATATGTGTGAACTATGTAGTGCGGTAGCGTCATGTGCTAAATGTATTCGATTGGTTTAAAACATAAAGTGTTATAACGGCTTTATGGGAAGTTGGTTATAACGACTTTATGTAGATAAGAAAACACTTTGTGGTTTTAAAAGGTAAATGATTTGTTTATAAGCGGCTTGATGTGTGATCATAAAGAACTTGAAGTATTTCAAAGATTTAAATCGTTTTGAAAGAAAGTAATACTTGGTTTTTGAGAACTTAAGAGTTATACTAGCTTTATGGGAAGTTAGGTATAACGGCTTAAGACGTTTCTTGATTTTGGAAATCATGATGTGTATCGACAAACCACTGCAGCTTTAATAAATGGAAATGTTTTGAATAATTAAGTATTATTAAATCCATTATAATCTTCCATCTTCATAGAAGCTAAGATGAGACAAAATGATATTTCCTAGATCATGTCTGCTGTAATAAGATTGTTATAAACAAGAATATCCTACTCACATATAAGGCTTATGTTTCTCAGATTGTTTAAAAGAGAAATATATTCTAAAATGAATAAAGCTATGAACTGAACCCTTTCTAATATAAGAAACGTGAACATTTTACAGTAGGCAAACTTGGACATTTGGAAAAGAATGTTGTTACTTGATTTTACAAAGGTAATAGTTTTGGTTTTCTTAAAAGGACAGTCCCTCTATTTTATACGCCGGGTATTGTGTGACTTATGTGAAAGAAACCTGATCTTTTAAAGATTTAATGTGTGAAGTACTTTGGGGTTAGATACGAACTTGTTAGTAGAAAGTACCTTGTGTGAATACTTTATTGTATTGGTTGTGTTGGTTGGTGATAGCCTTGTAAGACTTTCTTGTTGCTTTGATAAGTAAACGTGTTAGGATGCTACGTGTGTTAGTATCTTGTGATGTTTGTGTGAAGGGTTTCCACTTGATTGTGCTTATTAACTATCGGTCGTTATGATAGTATTGTGGCATTCATCTCTTGAGATGATTCGGGTTAAGCGCCCTCCGTCGGGGTAGACTTCAGCGGTCGATGGACCTATGATTCGAGAATACCTCATGCAGTCCGGGGGCTATCGGAACTCTGAGTTCGTGTTAGTGTACGTCCTTTATGGGCATGCGGTCCTTGTGGCCATGCGGATCGCGAAGTCGGGGCGATCTTGGGAGTAGCTACCCTCGATGCGGGGATGCCTCATGCGGGCGATGAGATTGGCCTATCGCGAGTGCGGGAAGTTCGGAGACTAGACGCGCATTAGATCGCGGGCAAGTGGCGGCTTTGATCATGTGACGGTGGACGGATCTTATGATCTGATTCATGACCTTGTTGGTGCGTGGGTGTTAGTAGTCGGCTATGCCTTCGTCTTACCGTCACGGTGTTATTATAACACAGTGGGACTCGTGTTCATGTGTGTTCCTTGGAACTTTTATATCATAAAGCTGGCGGTGAGGAATGTGTCCACGCACGATTGATGTTGTGGGCGTGAGACCCATGTTATGTTCTTTGGTGATAACTTGAGGCGTGAGTCCACGACTTGATATTCGCTTAGTTATTGTAAAAGCGTAGTTTGGTTATCATACATGTCTCTGCTTTATAGACTATTATGATTTCATTTGCGGTATTTTTAGTTTCACATACTCTGTTGTCTGCGACCTCCTTGGGTGCGTTCATGCCGCAGTTGAGGTACACCGATCGTTGATCCTAGCTCTCGAGTCACGATTCAGCGTTTGGGAAGCTCCGTTTCTCCGAGGCTTATCGATGGTGTAGTCCCTGTCGTAGTAAGTGTTTACATTCGAGGTTTGGCGGGGCCCTGTCCGCCATTGTTGTCATATCATTTCTTAGAGTGCAGTAATCTTGTTGTGGCGGGGTTTGTAAAAGGATTAAAGCGTTTCTTTTGTAAAAGAGGTTATTTATATATCTTGGAAGGCAAGTTTTCCTGATTATTGTTTTATATTTACATTATCTCATGTTGTTGTTTTATGTTCGTGATTACTCGATGTTGTGTCACTAGGGTGCGAGGTAAGGCACGATCACGGGCGATTTGGTCGTGACAAAAGTGGTATCGAGCGATTAATCCTCGGAAAGTGTCTACGACCGTATCCGATGAGAGTCTTGATTATCGGTGTGTTGTGCACCACATCAATAATCGTGAGGCTATAGGATATTTAGGATTGGTTTCTATTCTTCTCACTCGAGATCGTGCCTTAGAGCCGTGTTGTAAGTTGAACCCTCGGCGAAATCCTTTCCTTGCTCGTTATGCCTCGCGTAGGCAACCGGGCCCGGGAGGGCAAAGGCGGAGGAGCCGCGAGTAGAGTTCGAGGGTGGCGAGGGCGTGCCAAATCATTACCTAGGGTAGTGCTTCATTCGGGATTTCTGCGACGTCACTAGCCCAGTGAGTTTAAGCACGGCGGCGGCGGTTCCTACTGCGGCCATGATATGTGAACCTTGTTCGGCCACCGGACCGAGAGTATAGATTGCAGAGACAACCTTGTTACTAGCTATGGATTTGGCTACGGAGAGTACCGATGTATCGCGAGTCTTGATGACTAAGAAAGGGATGTGCAAGTAATTCTTCATTGGGCTTGAGCATGGCACGTATGCGGGCTTATGCGCAGCAGCCGAAAACGTAGAGATCGACGGGTTGACCGGGGACGAGAAGAGGGCGGGCGGCAAGGTCCGGTAACTTTCAAGGTGAGTATACCTTAAGTGCTATGTTCGATAGCGGTGTGTTAGTTGTGATTAGAAATCATGGTGGGTTAACCGAGTAAGATTTTGGGGATAGAAGGTGTGAGCCTTAGAGTGTTATACGTAAAGACCTTAGAGGTAAGGCCATCTCGAGAAAGGTGTAGTGTTATGTTTGACCCTTATAGGAGTGCATAGTGCACGCGTGAGCTATGTTCGTGGGATAAGTCCACGAGTAGCGTGATTTGAAAGAAGGTAGTCGAGCTAAGAAGACCGCGTGTTTTAAACGTGTTTAGTAAGATTGTTCCTTCGGGAGATGGTATTTGCGCTTGCGGTCGGGGTTGAGGCTACGTGCGGGTCAACCCGCGGTAGGTTTTGGTGGGGTCGGTTTGTGGTGGTCCTCTTTGTGTTAGGGTCACGAGGGTGTTAGGCCCATGTTTAGTTAGCCGTGCAAGTTCGTGGATGCGTTCGACCGGTGGTCGGGCGATGAAGCAGCCTATCGTGTTCTTCGGTCAGGGTCGTTCCCTCGGCAGTGTTGATGTTATCTGAAAAGGTTGTGAGGTTGCACGGGGTGCCTACCTTCACCTTATGACGGACAGTGGAGCCCAGGGTACGGCTGTTTCTCTTTCTGGGAGTTTGTACCAGGCAGGGCTAGGAACTCAGGTGAGTCTCGTGTCGCGTTCGCCTCGGGCGGTGTTTTGATTTCGAAGTGCTGTGAGGATCGTTGTCTCGGTTGAAGTGTTTAAGCTACCATTTCAGTGTTCGGATGTCGTCTTGTGACGCCTTGTAGGGGCAGAAATGCAAGTTGCCGGTCGATTGGTTCGATGTTGGCAGGGTTCAGATAGTTGGTTCAGGCTTGTTCCAGCAGACTGTGGATAGTGTGAAGCTTGTCTAGAAGAAGTTCTGACAGCTCAGAGGAATCGTGCGGATAATCGGCGACGACGCTTAGAGTTCAGGTTGACGGTCGGTCTTCTTGAAAGTACCACCCCGGACAGGGTGTGACGAGTTTTGGAAACAGAAGGAACTTAGCCCGAGTTACTTTGGGCCCTTGTGAGTTCATGTGAAGAATAGGCCAGATTGCCTATATGTTAGCATTTGCCGTCCGACTTAGGAGGAAGGACGTCCGGTCTTTCGTATTGTTATGTTCGGGAAAGTATCGAAGATCCATCCAGAATGTTCCCAGTTAATGATGACCACGTTAGAGATAGTAACCCGAGTTTTGGATACTAAAGCGATGTCGTAATGTGGTAAGAATTCGAGTGTCACGGCGCCTTGATGATCGCGTGCGGCCGGTACCATTTGTTGGGTCGTCGGAGCAAGGCTCGCGACAAAGTGACAAAGTAGTATTATTGTGGTGATGTTAGAGGTGTTTCCTCGTGGACTTAGATGTAAGTTTTGCGCAGGTGTTTCCATGGCCAGGTATGGCAGGATTGTTTCGTAAGTATAGTAGTGAAGACTATCTTTGGCGCCGCGTTGTTTGAGACTTAGAAGGAACATTCGGGACGAATGTTTCTAAGGAAGAATGTTATACCCGTAGTTCGTGGTATGTATGCGAGGGCGTGCGTGCGAGAATACTGACGAAAGATTGGAAAGGAAGAAAGAGGCGATTTTTCCACGGAAAAGTTTCCGGTTTTGTGAAGGAAAAAGGTTCGTTAATGGGAATTGGATTCCCAGTTTGGTATTCGGACTTCTGGAATATTAGAGAATTATGGAATTTTATTTTGGAAGTGGTCACGTGGGGCCCACGGAGAAATTCTGATTTTGTGGGGACCGCTTTGATTTTGAGAATTTGGCAGTGTTGGATATTTTAGGAAGACGAAATATATTGGACGAATCTGGGGGAGACACGTGTCACCCCCATGTGGCACCTTTGGGCCGAAATATGTTTGTGCACAACACCCGGTTAGAGTCGTTTTTCGACGAAACGTTTTCACAGCTTTCGTAGGGGAATTTCCGGCTATGTCATTTAGTATTTTTGCGGATTTTTCCGAGAGACGAAACATTTTGGACCAACGGGAGGGCAACACTTGTCACCCTCCAAGTGATGGACTTGAAAGCGGCAATATGGCGATTGGAGTTGCCAACTTGGTCAAGTTGTTGGTAAGATATTTTGTGTGCAAGTTGGCGAGGACACTTGCCCAAATCCTCACCCTACACTTGCCTTGCACTTGTCTTCATCTTGGCCATTGGTTGGCCAAGGCTTGACCTATAAATACCCCTCCCTTTGAAGACTAATTCATTCACAAAAATTGCCTAAGTCTTGAGAGCCTTCCCCCTCCCCTTTTCGTGAGGCCCCAGCCGAGAGTCCCCCCACAGTGGGGGTAGGGGGTAGGCACCCCTCCTGTGGTGTGGCCGTGGGTACCCCACTGCTAGTTGCTTTCGTATAATACCCCTTTGTGGTATAGAAATACTCTCAGTATTGTTATAATGCCCAAATTACCTTAGCCTTATACCTTGTTGTATCCTAAGGTTATACCTTTCAAAAGCCGAAATACTATTATACTTCCCGTCTGTCACAAAACCGAAACCCTAGGAAAATCTCCATAGTCCGTTGGAGTATTGTGTAGAAGTTGGTTAGAACTTCTAAGGGTGGTTTAGAGCGGGTTGAGCGCTCGAGTTGGAGCTAAACGATTGCCCAGATCGACTTTATGCTTGGATAATTATGGGCTTATCGAGGTAATTATCTTGTCCTATTGTAATTGGATATTACATGTTGTAGGAGTATATAGTTGAAGTATACTATATATAGTGCTGAATCAGTAATTACATGGGCAGTATTCTGATAGACTTGTGTAGTAGTCGTGGATTAGAATTGTACCCGTTAGGGTTAGGCGATAACCCCTCGGTTGGCTTGATGGCGGCCAGATGAGAGGAGATTTACGGTTGCGGGGGAGGTCTTTGCCGAATTTTCGTAGAATGTTCTACGATGTTAATAAGCGCGCGTGGCCTTATAGGTTCAAGTACTACGTGTGGCGCGTTCTACTTGGCTTAGGAGTAGCCGGCTTGAGGTACTGAGCATTTTGCTATTAGTCGATAATCGTCGCGAGGTATGTGAACCTCTTCCTATCTCTTCTAGCATGATATGTGTGAACTATGTAGTGCGGTGACGTCATGTGCTAAATGTATTCGATTGGTTTAAAACATAAAGTGTTATAACGGCTTTATGGGAAGTTGGTTATAATGACTTTATGTAGATAAGAAAACACTTTGTGGTTTTAAAAGGTAAATGATTTGTTTATAACTGGCTTGATGTGTGATCATAAAGAACTTGAAGTATTTCAAAAGATTTCTGAAATCGTTTTGAAAGAGAAGTAATACTTGGTTTTTGAGAACTTAAGAGTTATACTAGCTTTATGGGAAGTTAGGTATAACGGCTTAAGAACGTTTTACTGATTTTGGAAATCAGGATGTGTATCGACAAACCACTGCAGCGTTAATAAAAGGAAATGTTTTGAATAATTAAGTATTATTAAAACCCGGTAGAAACTTCCATCCGCATGAAGCTAAGATGAGACAAAATGATATTTCCTAGATCATGGCTGCTGTAATAAGATTGTTATAAACAAGAATATCCTACTCATATAAGGCTTATGTTTCTCCGATTGTTTAAAAGAGAATTATATTCTTAAATGAATAAAGCTATGAACTACGAACCCTTTCTAAAATAAGAAACGTGAACATTTGAAATTAGGCAAACTTGGACGTTTGGAAAATAATGTTGTTACTTGATTTTACAAAGGTGAGAGTTTTGGTTTTCTTAAAAGGACAGTCACTCTATTTTATACTACGGGTATTGTGTGACTTATGTGAAAGAAAGAGATCTTTTTTGTAGATTTAATGTGTGAAGTACTTTGGGGTTAGATACCCGAACTTGTTAGTAGAAAGTACCTTGTGTGAATACTTTATTGTATTGGTTGTGTTGGTTGGTGATAGCCTTGTAAGACTTTCTTGTTGCTTTGATAAGTAAACGTGTTAGGATGCTACGTGTGTTAGTATCTTGTGATGTTTGTGTGAAGGGGTTTCCCTTGATTGTGCTTATTAACTATCAGTCGTTATGATAGTATTGTGGCATTCATCTCTTGAGATGATTCCCGGTTGCGCCTCCGTGCGGGGTAGACTTCAGCGGTCGATGGACTATGATTCGAGAATACCTCATGCAGGTCCCGGGGGCCTATGCGGAACTACGAGAGTTCCAGGTTAGTGTACGTCCTTTATGGGCATGCGGTCCTTGTGGCCATGCGGACTGCGAAGTCGGGGCGATCGGGAGTAGCTACCCTCGATGCGGGGATGCCATGCGGGCGATGAGATTGGCCTATGCGGAGTGCGGGAAGTTCGTGACTAGACGCGCGCATTAGATACTGCGGGCAAGTGGCGGCTTTGATCATGTGACGGTGCAGACAGATCTTATAATCTGATTCATGACCTTGTTGGTGCATGGGTGTTAGTAGTCGGCTATGCCTTCGCACTTACCGTGCGGTGTTATTATGGCACGTGGGACTGGTGTTCATGTGTGTTCCTTGGAACTTTTATATCATAAAGCTGGCGAATGAGAATGTGTCCACGCACGATTGATGTTCATGGGCGTGAGACCATCTGTTATGTTCTTTGGTGATAACTTGAGGCGTGAGTCCACGACTTGATATATTTGCTTAGTTATTGTAAAGCGTAGTTTGGTTATCATACATGTCTCCTGCTTTATAGACTATTATGATTTCATTTGCAGTATTTTTAGTTTCACATACTCGGTACCTGTTGTACTGACCTCCTTCGGGGGGCTGCGTTCATGCCGCAGGTTGAGGTACACCAGTCGTTGGTCCTAGCTCTCAGGGTCACAGTTCAGCGTTTGGGAAGCTCCGTTTCTCCGGAGGCTTATCAGTGGTGTAGTCCCCTGTCGTAGTAAGTGTTTACATTCAGGGGTTTGGCGGGGCCCTGTCCCGCCATTGTTGTCATATCATTTCTTAGAGGTCTGTAGTACTGTTGTGGGCAGGGTTTGTAAAAGGATTAAACTGTTCTTTTGTAAAAGAGGTTATTTATATATGCCGGAAGGCAAGTTTTCACAGATTATTGTTTTATATTTCTGTTATCTCATGTTGTTGTTTTATGTTCCGCTGATTACTCTGATGTTGTGTCACTAGGGTGCCCGGGGTAAGGCACCAGTCACGGGCCCAGTTTCGGGTCGTGACAGTGACGAATGGGAGGGCGACACATGTCACCCCCCTTAAATGGTCTTGGACGAAATTACATGGACAAAATGGTCATTTGACCATTGTTAGGAAGACAAGTCTTGCAACTTGAAGAGCTTGACAATGTTGACTTGGTCAATGGGACCACAAGTCTTGATATTTGAAGGAACTTCATCCAATCCACACATGTGTGCACATCTTGACCCTCCATTGAACTATATAGTAGTACTAGTAGCAAGACTAAGTTCCACACTTAGAAAAAATTTCAAGAATTTCAAGAACACACTTAGGGTGCTCTCGGGTTTGGCTAGCTCTCAACATAATAAAATTTTGTTTGTTGTCTATTAAGCTCCACACTTTAAACCAAGGTTCATGAGTGTATTGTAAGTGTATCTCAATAGAAAAATCCCGGAAAAAGATAGTTTTCGTGTTAGTCGCAAGATGAAAACCTAGTTGCTTTTCTAGGTTTTGTTTGGAAGATTGAAGGAAAGTTGGTTGTGTTATTCTAAGGGTCTCAAGTGGCGGATTGAAGTGTCTAGAAGAGGCTCTAAGTTGCTAAGGAGCGACTTCGGATTTGAAGTTGGACTAAGAATCGTTGAGGTAATAATCTTGTCCCTTAAGTGTTACAAGATTATATATTGTTGTTAGCCTTACATGTTTGCTAGCATGAAGTATATGTGTTGAAGTTTCATAAGTGTTATGGATTGTTGTAGCCTAAAAATCGAAATGTCATGCAAGACATTTGAAGTTGGATTACAATTTGGTCGTTAATGTCACGACCCGATCCCGGGCCCGTGACTGGTGCCTTACCCGGGCACCCAAGTAGTCATACATCAGAGTAATCAGCGGAATATAAAAACAAGACATGAAACAATTATAGAATGAGAACAGTTTATCCATGAAAATATCGCCTTTCGGCCTGTATATATAATAAAACTTGAACAGTTACATCCTTACAAACCCTGCCCACAACAGTACTACAGACCTCTAAGAGTTTTTATACAACATGACGGGACAGGGCCCCGCCATACCCCTTGTCACGACCCGACCCCGGGGCCGCGACTGGTGCCCTACCTGGGTACCCCGTTCAGGTATACATCAGAGAATAGCAGCGGAACATACACAACATAAACACATGTGTAAATAAAAACGTAACAGGCTAGCCGATCAGGCCGCCTTCCATAATATAAACATAATCAAAAGTACAACTCAGTTCTTACAGCCCAACCACATATGTGAATACAGACCTCTAGGAATAACAACTGAACAACTGTGGCGGGACAGGGCCCCGCCATACCCCTGAATATACATGAATCTACTACCTCAGGGAAACCGTATCAAGAGATAAGCCTCCGGAGCAAATGGAGCTTTTCTCAAAACTGAACCGAGATCCTATGAGCAAGGATCACCAACCTGGGTACCTAAAACCTGCGGGCATGACGGCCCGAAGAAGTCGATAACAACAGTGCAGAATATGGAATGTAAATAACGTCTGATAAGCAGACTATAATCGTACAAAAGAATGACAGGACAAGTATAAAAGTACATACCGGATCCATGCGTGTCATTACCACTTATGAACTTAATTTCACATCAATATCTTTTCCCGTTTTCAATAAAGGTTATAGCCACATTCTTACGCATACGATTAGGAAAAATCATTAAGTTCATTTCTATATAACTTACTTATCTTTCATAAGTATAATCCGCCCTTTAAGGAGGGCACATTTTCTACCCTACCAACTGGGACGCGATCAAGTCACACAAATATCAAGCGTGTCCGTGGAATCCCCATCATCGCCGAAGCGCTATAAGTGTAAAATATAATCATGTGATGCGCGTGGCATCCCACCTCACCGCGTACACATACACAACACATATATATATATCTCGCCGTGGAATCCCACATCATCGCTGACATCCAGGTATAATAATACACCAATAGGCATACATGAACACCAAGTCCCACCGGTGGTATAGCGTCTTGGAGGTCTACCCCTCACTTATACTCTTACCCTGGAGAAGGTGGTAAAGCAGGTGGTATAGCATCTTGGGGGTCTACCCCTCACTTATACTCTTACCCTGGAGAAGGTGGTATAGCATCTTGGGGATTTTCCCCTCACTTATACTCTTACCCTATCTCGATCGACCATCAAACAAAATAAGCAGGGGGTATAATGTCTTGGGGGTTTACCCCTCACTTATACTCTTACCCTGGAGAAGGTGGTATAGCATCTTGGGGGTTTACCCCTCACTTATACTCTTACCCTATCTCGGCCAGTGAGTCGAAAAGCGTAAGCCTACCATGTCTTCTATAAAAATCCAGGAATTTAACCCAAGTACTACTAATAACGGAAGCATACCCGTGGAATCCCCCATCACTGTCGGTACGTCCAAGTACTTTACAACAAGACAGTCGGCCCTCCAACCGAGAGTCGCGACAACGTAATAAAACATAATACTTGTACTCAAAGGCTATCACCAGCACACATAGGCTAATTCTCAACTAACAAGCCAAAGTACTTATCAAGGCACACTTAGACTAATTCCCAATTAATCAAGCCAAAGTACTTATCAAGGCACAAATAGAATAATTCTCATTTAACAAGCCAAAGTACTTATCAAGGCATACTTAGACAAATTCTCAATTAATCAAGCCAAAGTACTTATCAAGGCACACTTAGACTAATTCTCAATTAATCAAGCCAAAGTACTTATCAAGGCACAAATAGAATAATTCTCATTTAACAAGCCAAAGTACTAATCAAGGCACACTTAGACAAATTCTCAATTTATCAAGCCAAAGTACTAATCAAGGCATCACATAGAATTATTCTCAATTAACAGCCAAAGTACTACGTACGTACATTCTTTTTAAGAGGCTCCTTTTTGTGTAAAACCCCATGATACTAACACCCGTAGTATCCAGGCTTGTGTACATTTCACATAAGTCACGATACTTTTAGAAATACATTTCTCGGCTTCTAAAATCAAGTGACCCTTACTTAAAAGCTTTAAGCAAGTGATACCTTTAAATCACATTGCCCTTCCTTAATACAAGTTAGTGCAGCGATCACTTTATTAGAAAACCATTCTCTTAACTTTCCATAAAGGCGTTATAACCAACTTCCCATAAAGCCGTTATAACCCTTTATGGTTTTAGACAAAACTCTTTTCTTTTATAACCAAGAGACTTCTACTTTTAAAAACCAAGTATTGTATACTTTCAAATCAATTCTCTTAACTTTCAAAAATACAATTAGTCTCTTAACCTTTAGAACTCAAGTGACTCCTTTTATTATAAAACCTTAGACAATTGATGCCTTAAAATCAAGTTGCCTTTTTACTAAAATCAAGTCATTTATCTTTCCATAAAACAAATATAACCAACTCCCCATAAAGTCGTTACATTCACTTTATGCCTTAGCCACAAATATAATTTCCTATCCAAGGGACTTATACGTTTAAAACGAAACAAGTATCACATACTTTAAAACTCTTCAAGTCCCTTAACTTTAATAAAACTTAAGACATCCTTTATTCTTTCAAAGAAATGAGTTAATCTCCTAACTCACCTGACTTGGCTATTTATAAAACTAGTAAAGGATATCAAGGTGTTGTACGTCTACCGTACTACATACATGCAACTAGTCATGTTCAAAAGATAGGAAAAGTTCTACATAGAGCAAATCACACAACTACCTCTTAACTTCTAAGAGTAGAAGGAAACATGAAATGATACCACAGGTATATTCCATACATAGAATCATGCCAAAGGAAGGAAGAGGTTCACATACCTCGCGACGATTATCGACAAGTAGCAAAATGCTCCAAAGTACTTCAACCTTGATAGCTAATCCATCCTTCAAGTAGGATACGCTATACTAAGTACTTCCACCTATAATGGTCACAATACGTCCATTAACCTCTTACTTCAAACGTAGAATATTCTAAGTGCTTAGTCGCTAAATTCTACGGAAAATCGGACAGCACCTCCTTTGTTTCTACTCACTTTGCCACCTTTTTCAAGGCCGAATACAATAACCAAACAGCCCCAATTGGCTCACCACAATCTATAAGGTAGTCCAATACAAATAAATAACCATACAGCCCCAATTGGCTCACCACAATATAGAAGGTAGTCCAATACAAATGAATAACAAACTATTACAAACTACAAGTACAAATTCGACCACCTTGAGTTCAACAATACCAATTCTTATCCAATTTCCATTTCAATCCAAATTGGTAGCATAACATGATATCAAGTCGCATTTGATTATAACAATAATAATCTTTAAGTAAGTAACATGCGACGATTTCTAATAAACGACCAATTAGTAATCCAATTTTTCAAGTGGCTTGTACACATTTCGGATTTAGCTACAAGCAATCCATAATACTTATAACTTCAACCTATTAATCTTCATGCTAGCAACAAGTAAAGCTAACAACAACAATATAAATATATAATCTTGTAACACCTTTAAAAGACAAGATTATACCTCAACGATTCTTAATCCAACTCCAATCCGAAATCGCTCCTTAGAAGATTAGAGCCTCTCCAATACACTTCAATCCGCTTGTTGAGACCCTTAGAACAACACCAACAATTATCCTTCAAATCTCCAAACAAAACCTAGAAAGACCATTAGGTTTTCGTTTTGCGACTAACCCGTAAACTACCTTTTTCCAAGATTTTTCTATTGAGATATGTTTACAATACACATAAGAACCTTGGTTTAAAGTGTGGAGCTAAAAGAACAAGGAACAAAGATTTTTCCTTTCTTCTTGAGAGGAACCCGAGAGCTCCCTTTGTGAAGTCTTCAAATTTGTGAAATTTTTGCTAAGTGTTAAGTCCTCTCTTGCTACTAGTATTATATATAGTGTATTGGAGGGTCATGATACAAACAAATGGGTGGTTAGGATTTGTCTAATGAAATATCCAGGCTTAAGTGGGTCCTTTGACTTAGTCAATGTTCTCATGCTACAAGTTGCAAGACTTAGCCATAGAAGACTTATGGTCAATGACCATATTGGCCATGCCATTTCGTCCAAGACATTGCTAAGGGGTGACACGTGTCGCCTCCCATTCACACAACACTACGTTTTCCGACAATTTCATAATTCCGATAAATTTTTACAAGCCTCAAATCTTAACACTTGTGAGTTCTTACTAACGTTCTTAAAACATGTCCTGTAAATACGGGGTGTAACACCCCTGAATGTACAAGTACCTACAGTAACAGGGGACTATACCAAAAGATAAGCCTCCGGAGAAACGGAGCTTCCCAATACGCTGAACTGTGATCCTATGAGCGAGGATCAATGACTGGTGTACCTCTACCTGCGGCATGAACGCAGCCCCCCGAAGGAGGTCAGTACAACAGGTACCAAGTATGTGAAACTGAAAAATACTGTAAATGAAATCATAACAGTCTAAAATAAAACAGGAGACATGTATGATAACAAAACTACAGTTCACAACATAAAAACAGTCATGTCAAAACAGGGACTCACGCCCTCAAGGTCATCCCTCATGCCCGTGGAACTCTTTCCTCACTGCCGGCAGTCTAGGTATAAATCGTGTGATACGTATAACATGTCTCGGCCCATCCCATGGGACTCGAGGTGGAATCGTGTACAATACATGTCTCGGCCCATCTCATGGGACTCGATAGGAATCGTATGGAATATATGTATCGGCCCATCTCGTGGGACTCGATAGGAATCGTACATGTCTCGGCCCATCTCATGGTACTCGATAGGAATCGTACATGTCTCGGCCCATCTCATGGGACTCGATAGGAATCGTACATGTCTCGGCCCATCTCATGGGACTCGATAGGAATCGTACATGTCTCGGCCCATCTCATGGGACTCGATAGGAATCGTACATGTCTCGGCCCATCTCATGGGACTCGATAGGAATCGTACATGTCTCGGCCAATCTCATGGGACTCGATAGGAATCGTATGGAATACATTCCCGGTTCATCCCATGAACGCGGTGTCGTGTGAAATACATTCCCGGTTCATCCCATCAACGCGGTGTCGTGTGAAATACATTTCCGGTTCATCCCATGAACGCGGTATAGAATTGACCATAACATTTAAACGCTCTTTTAAGACAGATTAAGATAATACCATGTTTTCCTTTTTAAAATCAACTAAGGCAATATTATGCCCTTCTTTTTAAACCAAAACACTTTCTTCTTAAAGTCAAGTAACGACATTCTTTTCCAAAAGTTCAAGTTTGCCTAATTTCAAATACTCAAGTTTCTCATTTTCGAAAGGTTTCGTAGTTCATAGTCTTAATCACTTAACAACATAATTCTCTTTTAAAACAATTTGAGTAGCATATGCCTTATGTGTGAGTAGGTCATTCTTGTTTATAACAATCCTTATTAAAGCAACCATGATCTAGGAAATGTAATATCATTTTGTCTCATCTTAGCTTCTATGCAGATGGAGGTTTCTACTGGTTTTAATAATACTTAATTAGTCAATACATTTACCGTTATTAACGCCTGATGGTTCGTTCGATACTTATTCTGATTTCCGGAATCAGTAAAACATTATTCCTTTTAAAAACCAAGTACTCATTACTCACGAATGAGGTTTCACACTTTAACAAAATTCATATTAATCTAATTAAGCCAAGTCTCTTGTCTTTTAAGATCAAGTCTCTTAACTTCTAAAATCAATAAACCATTCTTTTTATCTCTCTTAAGTCGTTATACCTAACTTCCCATAAAGCTAGTATAACTCTTAAGCTTTTAAAACCAAGTATTACTCTTCTTTCAAAAAGGTTTCTTAATTCTTTTGAAATACTTCAAGATTCTTATTATTTAGACTCAAGTCAAAAGACATCGCAGTAAAACCACGTTCAGTTAACACACGTACGTCTACCGTACTATAAATATTCTTTTAAAATATCATGCTCAAGAGGATAGGAAGAATCACATACCTCGCGACGATTATCGACTAATAGCAAAATGCTCCACCGCTATAACCCGGCTAGCCTTGTCCACCTTTCAAGTATAACATGCTACTCGTAGAACTTTCAACCTATAAAGGCCATATACGTCTATCAACGTCTAGACTACTCTGTAGAATATTCTAAGCAGGGGGGTTCTCTATTCTACGGAAAATCGGGCAGCACTTCCCTACCCGTTAAACTACACAAGTCTACTGCAAATACAGTCCTATGTAAGTACAGTTTAATCTTCTTCTTTAATATCTCCTGATGTGATTTCAGTTCAATTCTCTTCTGTAATATTCTTCTATTACAGTTCAATTCTCTTCTGTAATATCCTTCTATGTATCTTATATTCATTTCTATACTACTACAGTATGTAATTCTCAATTACAATAGAAGGACAAGAGTATTTACCTCGATAAGCCCAAAATTATCCAAGTTTTAATGTCGATCCTGAGCAACGTTTAGCTCCTACTCTGGGTGCTCCAACCCGCTCCAAACAACCCTTAGAAGTTCTACGCAACTTCTTCTTAATACTTCAACCGGCTATGAAGATTTTCCTTAGGGTTTCGTTTTGTGACTGAAGGGAAGTATAATAGCATTTCTGGGCTTTTAGTATAGGGATAACCTTGGAATACTACAAGGTATTTGGGCCAAGGTATTTTGGAATAGTAACAATACTTGGAGAATACTTTTCTACCAAGGGGGGGTATTTTACGAGAACAACTCAAGGTAGGGGGGGGATGTTTCGGCCAAGGCTCACAAAGGGGGAGGGGTGCTCTTGGACGAGAGCAACAAGAAGAGGGGAGGGATTTTCAAGACTTAGAAAATGTTTTAGGGATGAAGAAGTCTTCAACTCAAGGGGGGTATTTATAGGGAAATCAATGGCCAAGATTAAGACAAGTGGTGGCAAGTGGAGGGTGAGGATTTGGGCAAGTGTACCTTATCCATCTACCACACAAAATATCACAAATATACTACCAACTCCTTGACCAAAGTCTTAGCACAAAAAACGTGCCAACACAAGCCCTTTGCCGTCCACTTTGAGGGTGACACATGTCACCCTCCCGTTGGTCCAAAATATTTCATCTCTCGGAAAAATCCGCAAAAATAATAAATGTTGCAACCGTAATTTTCCCTTCGCAAAGTTTGGAAAACGTTTCGTCGGAAAACAATTCTTTTCGTGGGTTGTGAACAAAATTTCATCCCTAATGCCTACTTAAGGCTAAAAACTTTTGTACGTACGTCCTCACGTACATACTCTGGAAATACGGGGTATAACATTCTCCCCTCCTTAGAAACATTCGTCCCGAATTGTCACGACCCGAACCCCGGCCCGTGACTGGTGCCTTACCCCGGGCACCCCAGTGATACAACATCAGAGTAATCAGCGGAACATAAAACAATACATGAAACAATGTAAAGAAGACACATGTTTATCTGAAGAAAAGTTGCCTTTCGGCATATATATAAATCAACTAGAACAGTTACATCCCTTCTTACAATTCTGCCCACAACAGTACTACAGACCTCTAAGAATGATACGACAACAATGGCGGGACAAGGCCCCGCCATACCCCTGAATGTAAATACCTACAACGACAGGGGACTATACCACTGATAAGCCTCCGGAGAAACGGAGCTTTCCCAAACGCTGAACTGTGACCCTAAGAGCGAGGATCAACACTGGTGTACCTTTACCTGCGGCATGAACGCAGCCCCCCGAAGGAGGTCAGTACAACAGGTACCAAGTATGTGAAACTGAAACTAAATACTGTAAATGAAATCATAGTAGTCTATATAAAGCAGGAGACATGTATGATAACCAAACTACAGTTCACAATAAATAAGCAGTCATGTCAAGTCAGGGACTCACGCCCTCAAAGTCATCACAATAGAACCGTACGGGGTAAGTACGAAGGCATAGCCGACTACTAAGACCCACAGTACCAACAATGCCATAAACTGTATCACGAGGTCTTTCTAGACCGCACCACATGATCGAAGCTGGCCACTCGCCCTCAGTATCAATGTGCGCGTCTAGTCCTGGAACATACCGCTGCTCCGCATAGGCCACACATAGGCCCGCATGAGGTATTCCTCGCATCGGGGGCAGCTAACCCCCGGTACCCTCCTGGACTACCGCAGCCCGCATAGTCTCAATAGACCGCATAGTCCCATGGACCGCATAGGGCATCCCCCGCATCGGGCTAAACACCCGGAATGATCAATCCTGGAGCATACCGCTGCTCCGCATAGTCTCACAGACCGCATAGGCCGTATAGACCCGCATCAAGGGTGGCAAGCCCTCGGTATAATAAGTCAAGGGGGTATGTGATACAATAACAGTACAACGGGCTTAACGTTTAACAACGTAAGCACAACAAGAATGACCCCCTTTCACAACAATCACAAGATACTAACACACGTAGCATCGTAACATGTTTACTTATCAAAATCAACAAGAAAGTATTACAAGGCTATCACAAACCAACACAATCAAGTTATTCACACAAGGTACTTTATGCTAACAAGTTCGGGTATCTATCCCCAAAGTACTTCATACATTAACTCTTTAAAAGATCCGTTTCTTTCACAGAAGTCACACAATACCCGTAGTATAAAATAGAGTGACTATCTTTTTAAGTAAACCAAAACACTTTCCTTTAAAAATTCAAGTAACAACATTATTTTCCAAACGTTCAAGTTTGCCTAATTTCAGATGCTCCAGTTTCTCATTTTCGAAAGGTTTCGTAGTTCATAGTTTTAATCACTTAATGATATAATTCTCCTTTAAAACGATTTGAGAAACATATGCCCTATATGTGAGTAGGTTATTCTTGTTTATAACAATCTTATTGAAGCAACCATGATCTAGGAAATATCATTTTGTCTCATCTTAGCTTCTATGCAGATGGAAGTTTCTACTGGTTTTAATAATATTTTATTAGTCAATACATTTTCCTTTATTAACGCTGCTGTGGTTTGTCGATACTCATTCTGATTTCTGAAATCAGTAAAACATTATTCCTTTTAAAAACCAAGTACTCATTACTCACGAATGAGGTTTCACACAAAATTCATATTAATTTAATTAAGTCAAGTCTTTTATCTTTTAAGATCAAGTCTCTTAACTTCTAAAATCAATAAATCATTCATTTTATCTCTCTTAAGCCGTTATACCTAACTTCCCATAAAGCTAGTATATCTCTTAAGCTTTTAAAACCAAGTATTACTCTTCTTTCAAAAACAGTTCTTAATTCTCTTGAAATACTTCAAGATTCTTATTATTCAGGCTTAAGTCAAAAGACATTGTCGTACAACTACGTTCAATTAACACACGTACGTCTACCGTACTATATATATATTCTTTTAAAATATCATGCTCAAGAGGATAGGAAGAATCACATACCTCGCGACGATTATCGACTGTTTAGCAAAATGCTCCACGGCTATAACCCGGCTAGCCTTGTCCACCTTTCAAGTAGCACATGCTACTCACAGAACATTTAACCTATAAAGGTTATACGAGTCTATCAAAGCCTAGACTACTCGGTAGAATAAATCTAGATACAAGATTCTACGGAAAATTGGCGATTTCCATACACAAACTTCACAATTCTCATGTCTGATCTTATGTAAGTACAGTTCATTTCCCTTCTTATATACTTTCCTTGTATATACCTATACTTATTCTTATACTTCAATAGTATGCAAACTCTAATTACAAAAGGGAGACAAGATAATTACCTCGATAAGCCCATAATTATCCAAGTTAAATGTCGGTCCTGAGCAACGTTTAGCTCCTACTCTGGGCGCTCCAACCTGCTCCAAACAACCCTTAGAAGTTCTACGCAACTTCTACAATATACTTCAACCGGCTATGAAGATTTTCCTTAGGGTTTCAGTTTGAGAAAAAAAGGACATACGGTAGTATTTCCGGGCTCTACGTATAGAGGTATCTTTGGAATACTACAAGGTATACGACTAAGGTATTTTGGGTATAGTAACAATACTTGGAGAGTATTTCTACCATGAGGGGGGGTATTTATACGAGACAACACCACAAGGGGGTGTACCTCGGCCAACCCCACTAGGAGGGGAACTCTCGCCAAGGGAGGACTCTCGGCCAAGGGCCTCTCAAAGGGGAGGAGGCTAGGCGAGACATCAACACAAAAGGGAGAGCTCTCAAGACTAAGGAAAGTTTTGGATGAAGAATTCTTCAAAGGGAGGGTATTTATAGGAAATCAAGGGCCATGATCTAGCCAAGTGGGGGGCAAGTGGAGGGCCAAGATGTGCCCAAGTGCCCCCTAGTCCCTACTCCTTAAAACCCTCACAAATATCCTACCAACCCTTGACCTTCCAATCGTCCACTTTACCGCCCCAAACTTCTGCCAATGAGAGGGTGCCAAGTGTCGCCCTCTCGTTGGTCCAAAATGCTTCGTCTCTCGGAAAAATCCGCAAAAATTAAAAATGACATAGCCGGAATTTTCCCTTCGCAAGTTTTGTAAAACGTTTCGTCGAAAAACGACTCTAATCGGGTGTTGTGCACAAAATAATTCGGCCAAGCCTACTTTAAAGTTCAAACTTTTCTACGTACGTCCCCACGTACATACTCAGGAAATACGGGGTATAACACGAATGTTCCTTCTCAAGACGGATGACGATAAAGTTCTTCTTAACTTAAACAAGTTGCCAATGCCACGCCTGGCCACAAAAACACACGCGCAATTACTTAACCCAAGTCCACGAGAAATCATTCCTACATCACAAAAGCTTCCACCCTGGTCTAAAGGATACTCCCTTCGCATCTTCACTTCACAACAAAATGATTTCTTTTATTCTGCTAACACACGTTCTCTTCTTTCATCACTCGTCGTACTCTTCCCGAACACTTGAACTCTTTCTAGTATACGTACCATACTTCAGTCATCGCTTCAGTTTCCAAAGTCTCTGGAGTCACTACCTCCAAACTTGGTCATCTTACTAGCCTCAATCTCCTCTAAGGCCATCCCCGGCCTTCACGATCTGATTCTGGTCGAACATATCCACGAACTCATACGATGGTTACCTAAACCTGGGCCTAGCACCCTCGTGACCCAGCCACCTGGCGGGACCACCTCGAACTGACCCCACCACATTCCAGGTCGCGGGTTGACCCGCGATTGGTCCTCAACCCGACCCGCTATCGCGCTAAACACTTGTTCTCCCGATCCGAAACAATCTCACAAATCAAGTCACGAAAACCTAGTGGTCTTCTTAGCTCAACTACCCTCTTTCATTTCATACCACCCAGGGACTTATCACAAAAAAAATATCCCACGTATACTATGCACTCTGATAAAGGTCAACACAAACATAAATCTTTACTCAAGATGGCCTCTCATCTAAGGTTTCTACGTATAAAACTCTAAGGCTCACACTTTCCCTGTCCCCAAACTTACCCTTCTAACTAACCATGTTTTCTAAACACAATTTTAACATAATGCTATCAGAACATAATACTTAGCATTTCATCATATCATCAACGCATACTAGTCTCTAGAGGGGTAAGAATATACCTGTATCATCTGCTTCATTTTCCCTTCATTGCTCTAATCATAATCCTGCCCTGCCGGGCGCATAGCTATAGAAGGCGATGAACCTGCCACTTGTTATACCCCGTATTTCCAGAGTATGTACGTGAGGGCGTACGTAAGCAATTTGAGCCTTAAAGTTGGCTAGTTTCAAAATTTGTACACAACACCCGATTAGAGTCGTTTTTCGACGAAACGTTTCCACAGCTTTCGTAGGGAAAATTCCGGCTATGGCATTTTTAATTTTTACGGATTTTTCCGAGAGACGAAACATTTTGGACCAACGAGAGGGCGACACTTGTCACCCTCTAATTGGAAGGAGTGGACGGCAAAAGCTTTCCCTTTGCACGTTTTTGGTGTTGCATTTTTGGTCAAGGGTTAGGTAGGATATTTTGTGTAAATGGATAGGGTAGCACATGGCTAAATCTTGGCCTTACACTTGCTATGCACTTGTCTTCATCTTGGCCATTGGTTGGCCTTCACTTGACCTATAAATACCCCTCTAAGTTGAAGACTTTCTTCATCCTCACTTGAGCAATCTACCTAAGTCTCAAACACTCCCTCCCTCTTGTTCTCTCGTCCACCACACCCCTCCCCCTCTTAAAGGCCCCTTGGCCGAAACCTACCCCCCCTTTGTAGTGGTTAGCCGTGGGGTACCCCCCCTAGCCTAGTTGTTTTCGTATAATACCCCTTGTTGTGGTATAGAAATACTCTCCTAGTATTGTTATAATGCCCAAAATACTTTAGCCAAATACCTTGTAGTACTTTCCAAGGTACCCTTTTACAAGCCCAGAAAATACTATTATACTTCCCTCAGTCACAAACGAAACCCTAAGTAAATCTTCACCCGTAGTTGAAGTTATAAGTAGAAGTTGGTTAGAACTTCTAAGGGTTGGTTGGAGCGGTCGGAGCGCCGCGGAGTAGGAGCTAAACCTTGCTCAGGATCGACATATAAACTCGGATAATTTTGGGCTTATCGAGGTAAACACTCTTGACCTTCTATTGTAATTGGAAATTTCATGTTGTAGGAATATATAGTTGAAGTATACTATATATAGAACTGAACATTATAATTGTGCGGCAATGTCTTTTGACTTAAGCCTGAATAATACTTACGGCAATGTCTTGCGACTTAAGCTGAATTTTAAGATGTGAATCGAATCGTAATTACATAGGGTGTATTACAGAGACTTGTGTAGTATTCTTTGTGAGTAGAATTGTACACGTCGGTCAGACGTGCAAACCCCCCAGTTGGCTTGGTAGCCGGCCTCGATAGAGAGGAGATTTACGCCGCGGGGAGAGTCTTGCCAATTTTCTGTAGAATATTCTACGTCGGGATTTAAAGATATTAATAGGCGCTTTGTGGCCTCTATAGGTTGTAGTACTACGTATGGAGTGACCTGCTTGACTGAGAGTGTAGCCGACGGTTTGAGGTACTTGGAGCGTTTTGCTATTAGTCGATAATCGTCGCGAGGTATGTGAACCTCTTCCTATCTGTTCTAGCATGATATGTGTATAACTATGTAGTACGGTAGACGTACATGTGTTTAAAGTATTTAATTGGTTGGAAACATAAAGTGTTATAACGTCTTTATGGGTAGTTGGTTATAACAGCTTTATGTAGGTAAGAAAATGCTTTGTGGTTTCAAAGGGTAACTGATTTGACTTATAACGGATTTGATGTGTAGTAATACTTGGCTTTGAAAACATAAGAGTTGTACTAGCTTTATGGGAAGTTAAGTATAACGTCTTAAGAGTGATAAAAAGAATGGGTTACTGATTTTTAGAAGATAAGAGACTTGACTTAATGGTATTAATATGAATTTTGTTAAAAGTGTGAAAACTCATTCGTGAGTAATGAGTACTTGGTTTTAAGAGGAATAATGTTTTACTGATTTCGGAAATCAGAATGAGTATCGACAAACCACTGCAGCGTAAATAAAGGAAAATGTATTGAATAACGAAGTATGGTATTAAAACCAGTAGAAACCTCCATCTGCATAGAAGCTAAGATAAGACAAAATGATATTACATTTCCTAGATCATGGCTGCTTAATAAGATTAATTATAAACAAGAATAACCTACTCAGATATAAGACATATGTTTCTCAAAACGTTTAAAGGAGAATTATGTTTTAAAGGATTTAAAACTATGAACTACGAAACCTTTTCTAAAATGAGAAACTTGAGCTTTTGAAATTAGGCAAACTTGAACGTTTGGAAAATAAGGTTGTTACTTGATTTTACAAAGGAAAGCATTTTGGTTTACTTAACAATGTTAGTCACTCTATATTTATACTACGGGTATCGGGTGACCTTCGTAAAAGAAATGGATCTTTAAAAGGAATTTAACGTACGTAGTACTTTAGGGTTAAAATCCGGACTTTGACATAAAATGAAAGTACCTTGAGTTGTGTGTAACTTGCTTATGGTTGTTGTTATGAAACTTGACGATATTACGGGTGATAGCCTTGTTGTGCAAATCGCGTGTTCTACTCGACTACCGGTTCATCCGGAAATGTATTTCACTTGATTACCGGTTCATCCGGGAATGTATTTCACTTGATTACCGGTTCATCCGGGAATGTATTTCACTTGATTACCGGTTCATCCGGGAATGTATTTCACTTGATTATCGGTTCATCCGGGAATGTATTTCACTTGATGACCGGTTCATCCGGGAACGTATTTCACTTGACTCTGGGTTCATCAGAATGTATTCCACTCGACTAGGTTCAGGATGAGCAGAATGTATTCCACACTTTTCTATATTGGGTCCATAAGATGGGCGAGACACATTATCGTATCACATGATTTGTACCTAGGCTGCCAGCGGTGAGGAAGGAGTTCCACGCATGAGGATGACTTTGAGGCGTGAGTCCACGACTTGACATGATCGCTTTTATGTTGTGAGCGTAGTTTGGTTATCATACATGTCTCCGCTTTATATAGACTATTATGATTTCATTTACTGATTTTCTGATTTCACATACTTGGTACTGTTATCGACCTCCTTCGGGCCGTGCGTTCATCTTGCAGTCAAAGGTACATCAACCGTCGATCCGCTATAGGATCACATTTCGTGTTGGAAGCTCCGTTCCTTCCGAGGCTTATCTTTTGGTATGTTACCACAGTCCATAGTTTCTTATACATTCGGGGTATGGCGGGCCCCGTCGTCATATTGTTGTAAAATCTTAAGTGCAGCCTTTGTTGTGGCGGGGTTTGTAAAAAGGATAATCGTTGGGTATTTATGTATATATGATGAAGGCAACTGTTTTGGTTGCTTTGTTTATTTATCTTTTCTCTTAATTCATGTTCATGCTTTTATTTCCGCTGATTTTCTCTCGATGTTGTATCACTAGGGTGCCGGTAAGGCACCATCCACGGGCCGGTTGGTCGTGACAAAGTGGTATCGAAGCGATTAGTCCTCGGAAAGTGTCTGCATCGTGTCTAGTAGAGTCTTGATTATCGGTGTGTTGTGCACCACATCTATAATCGGAGGCTATAGGACATTTAGGATTGGTTTCCATTCTTCTCATTACGAGATCGTGCCTGAGTGTGTGATAAGTTGGGCCCTCCGACGTATTCCTTTCCTTTACAGTTATGCCTCGCGTAAGGCAACCTGAGCCCGAATGGGCAAAGGCGATCGAGTGGTAGTGAGATCTGAGAAGTACGAGCGCAGCGGTCAAGATCGAGACAGTGCTTAAACGACGGTTTCGCCCGCCGCCAAAGACCAAAGAGTTTAGAACGCGGCGGTGGCTGCCGAGACTACAGACTGAGCCTCCAGTCCCCACACTGGAGCCGATGAGATGGGTACAAGGAGATGGCGATTCGCCGTGGTCGTGGCGATATGAGGATAGGGATCGTGATTCGGCCCAATAGCACCCGTGAGTTCACCCCGCGAGCAGTTTGAGGCTACGTGACTTTCGAGTTGTAGCACGCCATGTTCTATGGATCTAGAGCCGAGATGACCCCGTGAGTTTATCCGACAGCACGGATCATGAGAGTGATCGAGACTTCGAGGTAGAGTCGGTGGTATTGGGTTCGCATCACCGCGTGATCTGCAGCTGACCGTTTGATTCGTGAGCTGTCCCGGGAAGAGCATGCACTTCCAGCAGTTTGGGACGAGTTCTCGAGGCATTTCTTGCACATTTCTTGCCTCGCGGATGAGGAGGGCTCGGGCCAATTTTTGGCGTTGAGGCGGGGCGGGCGGACTAGAGAGTACAATGTGGAGTTCGACTCATTAGCTTCGGTATGTTCCAGTAGCTGATATGAAGGACAGTACACCGCTACGTCAACTGTTATACCCGTATTTCCGAGTATGTGCGTGAGGCGTCGTCAAAAGTTTAGCCTTAAAGATAGGCCAAGTTCGAAATTTGTACACAACTCGCTATAAGAATCGTTTTCCGACGACACGTTTCCACAGCTTTCGTAGAGAAAATTCCGGCTATGTCATTAAGTATTTTTGCGGATTTTTCCGAGAGACGAAACATTTTGGACCAACGGGAGGGCAACACTTGGCACCCTCCCATTGATGGACTTGAATCGTCCATTGGACGAAAATGGAGAAACATTGGCACGTTTTTTGTGCCATGGCACAAGTCAAGGAGTTGGTAGGATATTTGTGTTTAGTTAATCCTCACCCTACACTTGCCTTGCACTTGTCTTCATCTTGGCCATTGGTTGGCCAAGGCTTGAGCTATAAATACCCCCTTTGATGAAGAGTTCTTCATCCACAAAGTTATCTTCCAAGTCTAAAAATCCTCTCCTCTCCCTTTGTAGCCATTTCGTCCAAACACCTCCCCCTCCCCTTGTGAAGGTGGCCTTGGCCGAATACCCCCCTAGCCTAGCCGAAATCTACCCCCCCTCCCTTGGTAGAAAAGTTGTCTTCTAGTATCGTTATAATGCCCAAAATACCTAGCCCAAATCCCTTAGTCTTTGGTAGAAGTTGTGAAGAACTTCTAAGGTTTCTTAGACTACCAGGCGTACAAATTAGGAGCTAATCCTTGCTCAGTAGCGACTTTGTCTAGGATATTATTGGGCTTACTGAGGTAATAATCCTAACCCTCTTTTGAATTAGAGAATACTTACTTGTTATAGTATAAGAATAAGTATAAATACTTAGAAGTATATCACGAATAGAATTGAAGTGTTAATCACTTAGAAGGGTTTAAAGAAGAATAATCACCTGCAGTACTCACATAGGAATTTGTTTTCACGATGAACTTAAATAGCTCACCGGTAGGGTTGTGCTGCCCGACTTTCAGTAGAATTATGAACCCCTGTTTAGAATGACCCTCGAGTAGTCTTTGATAGATATGTGACTATTATAGGTGACTCTCTGCGACATATTGACTTGGCGGTGGTTTTATTTGAGAAGGTATGTGATTCTTTCTAAAGCATGATATTTTACAATATATAGTACGGTAGACGTGCGTGTGTTAATCGAATAATAACTACGGCAATGTCTTTGACTTAAGCTTTGAATAATACTTACGGCAATGCCTCACGGCTTAAGCTGAATAACAAAGAAGAAAACATTTCAAAGAATCTTGAATCATTTTTAACGGAAGATAAATATTTGGTTTTAAAACAAAGCTTAAGAGTTATACTAGCTTTATGGGAAGTTAGGTATAACAACTTAAGAAAGATAAAAAGGCTGTTTACTTGTTTGTTTATAAAAGCCTTGTATTGATTTACATTAAGTGTAGTAAGATTGTGTGATAAGTAGACATGTTATGATGCTACGTGTTAGTGTCTTGTAATCTTTGTGTAAAGGGTCATTCTTGCTTACGTTGTTAACAGAGTAAGTCCGTTGTCGTTATTGTATCACCTACCCCGACTTATTTATACCGAGGGCTTGCCTCGATCGGTCTATCGGCCTATGCGGTCTGTGAGACTATGCGGAGCAGCGGTATGCTCGAGATTGATCATTCCGGCGTTTAGCTGATCTGGGGATTCCTATGCGGATGCGCTGAGACTATCACGGTCTTTTGAGGCTATGCGGGCTGCGGGAGCCTAGGCGGATCTGGGGTTAGCTGCCCCGATCACGAGGTATACCTCATGCGAGTGCGTGTGTGACCTATGCGGTGCGGAAGTCGGAGACTAGGCACGCAGAATGATACTATGGGCGATTGGCCTTGCCCGATCATTCGCGGCCTAGACTAGACCTGTTACGGTTTTCCTAGTACTGTTATTGTTTATGATATGGCACTATGTGCAATTAACTGATTGTATTTGTGAAAAGGTTTTAAATACTTTGATTTCATTTTAAAGTACTTTATAGTTTCACATACTTGGTACTGTTGTCTTGACCCTCTTGGGCTGCGTTCATGCCGCGGTAAGAGCAGCAGTGCTAGATCCGCATCCTTAGGATCTCTTTGCATTGGTGTCGGAGCTCCATCTTCTAGGAGGCTCTACTTTTGGTATGATCTCCTGTATTGTAGATAGTTTGTCTGATCGAGGTATGGCGGCCCTGTCGCCATAGTTGTATATTTCCTTAAGTGCAGAGTCATGTTGTGCGATGTCGGATGTATGCTAAACCTTGTTCATATATATATATGCGAAAGGCGACGTTTGTTCACATAAAGCTGTGTCTTATTTTATAAAGCTGTTTCATGTCTTGTTTTATATTCATTGGTTACTCGATGTATGACTACTTGGGTGCCGGTAAGGCACGATCCACGGGCCCGAATGGGTCGTGACAAAAGTGGTATCGAGCGATTAATCCTCGGAAAGTGTCTGCACCGTATCTAGTAAGTCTTGATTATCGGTGTGTTGTACCACACCAATAATCGAGAGGCTATAGGATATTTAGGATTGGTTTCCATTCTTCTCATTCGAGATCGTGCTTTAGAAGTGTGTTATAGGTTGGACCCTCTAACGTATTCCTTTCTGTAACGATTATGCCTCACGTAAGGCAACACGGGCCCGAGAAGGGCAAGCGGCGAGGCGCTAGCGAGACACCCGAGTCACGAGGGCTCGGGCCCGATCTATACGAGAGCGGCGAGTTCTATGGCCTTGGCCCAGCGAGACCACGGTACCACACCTCCCGCCCCACGGCACAGGCGGAGGAGTTAGGGTACAAGGAGATGCCCGGTATTGGCTAAAGTTGTGGCCCGATCGGAGAAGCTGGATCGGCGATTCCGGCTCGGCTCGGTCGCACCGTAGTGCACCCGAGGCGAATAGTTTGAGTGCGAGATTTCTTGAGTTGTAGCCCGCGAGTTTTACTGGTCGAGGCGGAGGATGATCGCGAGGAGTTCATCCGTCAGCTGCAGAGGATTATGCGGGTGATCAGGGCTTCGGAGACTGAGGCTGTGACATTCGGTTCGCATCGGCTGCGTGACACCGCAGTCGATTGGTTTGATTCATGGGAGCTTTCCCGGGGAGAGCATGCACCTCCAGCAGTATGGGATGAGTTTTCAGAGGCTTTTCTCACACACTTCTTGCCTCCGCAGATGAGGAGGGCACGAGCTGATAGATTCTTGCTGCTGCGACAGGGGGGACGCACCGTCAGGGAATACAATGTCGAGTTTGATTCTTTGGCTAGATATGTCCCAGCATTGGTAGCAGATATGGAGGATAGGGTACACCGCTACGTCACCGGGCTAGATGATTATATGGCCGAGTCATGTGCGGGTGTTTCTCTTCAGCTGGGTATGGACATTACCCGCATGCAGGCTCATGCACTAGGATGCGAGGCGCGAGACGCCGGGTAAGCGATATCGCGAGAAGAAGGCCAAGACGGCGGTTCTTTTAGTGGTCCTCGGGGTGGCGGCATCGTGAAGTCCAGGTTGCACCACGGCCAGTATGAGCGCTCCTACCTCATTCAGCCACGGCTGGCGATCGAGCGGTCGGGGCGGACCAGATTTCGAGGTAGTAGGGTGCTAACCGTTCGAGTCGCTCGGTGTGCGTTGTGGCGAATACCATTACGAGGCGTACTCGGGAGCTTGCTATACTTGTGGCGGCGGTCACTTTGCGAGTTTGTCGGCCGGCGTGGCGGTGGTAGGGCTCGGCCTACGAGTGCATTGCGCTTCTTCATCCCAAGCGATTACTCGCCCGGAGAAGGTACACATGGATCAGCGTCGCGGCGAGGTCGTGGCGCGAGTCCCGATTCTAGCGGTCCTCGAGCGCGTATATGCTTTGTCGGTAAGCGGGATCGGGAGGCCTCACCGATGTAAATCGCACAGTACCTTATCGGTTCTGGTTTGATGTGTATGCTTTGATAGATCGGGTTCTACTCTGTCATATATCTCCCTTGTTGCTAGTAGGATAGGGATAGAGCACGAGTCCATAGACCGCTTCGAGGTAGCTACGCGATGGGTGATTCGGTGGTAGCTCGGCGGGTATATAGAGCTTGTCTGTGACCATTTACGGTCGTCGGACCTGCCGACTTGATAGAGTTGGAGATGATTGACTTCGACGTGATCATGGGGATGGATTGGCTAGCCTCTTGCTACGCCAATGTAGATGCGAGAGAGTAATGCGGTTCCGGTTTCACGAGGCCAGGTTGTTGAGTGGGAGAGCACGGTATCGCCCAGGGGTAGGTTTATTTCCTACCTCAAGGCTAGGAAGATGGTGCGAAGGGTATATCTACCATCTAGTTCGAGTGTTTGATCGAGGCTGCGGTAGATTTTGATCGATTCCGTAGTCGTGAGTTCCCAGACGTGTTTCCAGATGACCTGCCGGGTATCCCTCATGAGAGGGAGATTGAGTTTTGTATTGACATATTGCGGATACTCGGCCTATTTCCATTCGCCATACGAATGGCACTGCCGAAGTTGAGAGGCGAAGGATCGGCTTAGGGATTTGCTAGAGAAGGGCCATTAGGCCCGGTGTTTCTCTCCAGGCGCGGTATTGTTCGTGAAGAAGAAGAAGGGCGGGGCCAGCTGCGCATGTGTTGATCTGACGGTGAACAAGGTGACCATTAAACGAATACCCTTCCCGAGATTGATGATTTGTTCGACGATTGCGAGCGCGAGATGTTTCTCAAGATTGATCTGCGTTCGCTATCATCGAGTTCGTGTCGAGAGGTGGATGTCCACAGTGCATTCGGGACGTGCGGGCATTATGAGTTCGGTCATGTCTTTTAGGTGACGATGCTCGGTATTCATGGATTTGATGACCGAGTGTTCAAACCATTTTGGACACATTTGTGATAGTGTTCATTGATGATATCTTGGTTTATTCGCTCGGGCGGGAAGCGTGCGGAGCATTTGAGCGATCTTGGCCGATTCTCGAGACCGTGATTATGCGCCAAGTTTTCCAAATGTGAGTTTTGGTTGACTTGATGGCGTTTCTTGGGCATATTATCGGGTGATGGCATTCAGTGAATCTGGCCAAGATCGGCGATCGAGGACTTGGCCTAGACCTCTTACTCGGCGAGGTTCGCGATTTTCGGGCCTTGCGAGATATTATCGGCGGTTCGTGGAGAAGTTTGCTATCTATCTGCACATTGACTAGGGTGACTCGTAAAGCGGCCAAGTTTGATGGGTGATGCTTGTGGCGGGGTTTCGATTCTTTGAAAGAGAGACCGACAGCGCCCCGTTCTTACTCTTCCGGAGGTCAGAGGTTATGTCGTGTATTGTGATCGTCGGGCATCGGGTTGGGATGTGTTGATGCAGCATGGCGGGGTTATAGCATATGCATCGGCGGTGAAGAAACACGAGAGGAACTACCCATGATTTGGAGTTAGCGTAGTAATTCACGCTTTGAAGATCTGGAGGCACTATTTGTATGGGGTTCACGTGGATATTTATACGGACCACAAGAGCCTCGGTATATCTTCGACCGCAGGAGCCGAACTTACGATAGAGCGGTGGTTGGAGTTGCTTAAGGATTACGATGTTGATATCTGTACCACCCGGGAAGGCGATGTTGTGGCGGATGCTCTTAGTCGTAGGTCGATGGGAGCCTATCAGATGTGCGGCTAGAGAGGAGGGACATGGTTCGTGATTTGCATCGATTAGCGAGCCTTGGTGTCCGTTTGATTGATTCCGATAGCGATGGGGTTAGAGTTCGTGAGGTTGCAGTCTTCCATCGTCGAGGAGGTGAAGAGGCGATTCGAGGATCGGCTTTGATTCGATATCGTGATACAGACTCTTCGTGAGGGCAAGGGTCCTTTTGGTAGCACCTGATGGGGTGCTAAGGTTTGAGGCGGTATGTGTTCGGATGTTTGAGGACTTGGCGGAGTTCTTGGGAAGCACACGGTAGCGGCGTTACTCTATCCATCCGGTCGACCAAGATGTACCACGACCTTAGATCGTGTATTGGTGGGATGGCTTGAAGAGAGGCGTTGCGAGTTCGTAGCTCGGTGCGTGTTGTCGGTGAAGGTAGAGCACCGAGGCACGGTGGCTTGTTCTGACGATTGAGATCCGACACGGAAGTGGGAGGTAATCAACATGGACTTTATCACGCGATTACCTCGCACTCGGAGGAGACATGATTCTATATGGGTTATCGTCGACGGTGTGAAATCAGCCCACTTTCTTCCGTTCGGACGACCTTTCGGTGAGGATTATGCCGAACTTTATATCAGAGATCGTCGGTGCATGGAGTCCCTAGTTCGATCATATCGCAGAGAGCCCGGTTCTGGCTAACTTCAGGTCCTTCGAGAGGGTTTAGGGGCCTTGGTGAGCACGAGTGCGCATTTCATCCACAGACAGACGGACGGCGAGCGCACTATCCGGACTCGAGGATATCTGCGAGCCTGTTATTGACTTCATGGTAGTTGGGAGGATCATTTGCCCTAGTTGAGTTTGCGTATAATAATAGCTACCACTCCGGTATTCGGATGGCGCCTTATGAGGCCTTGTATGGGAGGAAGTGCGGTCGCCTATAGGTTGGTTCGATGTGGGCGAGTGCGGCTAGTGGGACAGATTTGGTACAAGAGCGATGGATAAGGTGAAGCTTATCCGAGGCGGCTATTGACTCGAGTCGGCCAATCGTATCGCGGATCATCGTCGTCGGCATCTTGAGTTGAGGTTCATGATTGGGTTTTCCTAAAGGTGTCACCCATGAAGGGTGTGATGAGATTCGGGAAGAAGAAACTTCGGCCCAAGGTACATTGGGCCATTTGATTGTCGCAGGTAGGCAAGGTTGCCTATGAGTTGGATCTGCCGTCCGATCTGGAGCGATGCATCCGGTTTTCACGTATCTATCTTTGAGGAGATGTATCGGGGATCCATCTAGGGTACACCGATTGACGATGTCGGTGACGAGGGTTATCGTATGAGGAGATTCCCATAGCGATAGTCGATCGTCGAGTTAGGCGTCTGCGGACGAAGGACGTGGCAGTCAAAGTCTTGTGGCGGAGCGAGCTCGAGGAGGAGATGACGTGGGAAGCCGAGGAGGACATGAGACAGGTATCCTCACCTATTCCCCACACCTCGGGTAATTCACTTTCCTACTTGTAAATTCCATTATCATTTATGCCTAAGTGTTGTTTTGTGGCGTGTGTGGCATTTGCTAGCTGTTTAAGCTTCGATAATCGTCTTGAGAAGGAACATTCGGGACGAATGTTTCTAAGGAGGAGAATGTTATACCGTATTTCGAGTATGTGCGTGAGGGCGTGCGTCAAAAGTTTAGCCTTAAAGATAGGCAAGTTCGAAATTTGTACACAACTCGCTATAAGAATCGTTTTCGACGAAGCGTTTCCACGACTTTCGTAGAAAATTCGGCTATGTCATTAAGTATTTTTGCGGATTTTTAGAAGGCGAAACATTTTGGACCAACGGGAGGGCAACACGGCACCCTCCATTGATGGACTTGAATCGTCCATTGGACGAAAATGGAGAAACATTGGCACGTTTTTGTGCCATGGCACAAGTCAAGGAGTTGGTAGGATATTTGTGTTTAGTTAATCCTCACCCTACACTTGCCTTGCACTTGTCTTCATCTTGGCCATTGGTTGGCCAAGGCTTGAGCTATAAATACCCCTTTGATGAAGAGTTCTTCATCCACAAAGTTATCTTCCAAGTCTAAAATCCTCTCCTCTCCCTTTGTAGCCATTTCGTCCAAACACCTCCTCCCTTGTGAAGGTGGCCTTGGCGAATACCCCTAGCCTAGTGAAATCTACCCCCTCCCTTGGTAGAAAAGTTGTCTTCTAGTATCGTTATAATGCCCAAATACCTAGCCCAAATCCCTTAGTCTTTGGTAGAAGTTGTGAAGAACTTCTAAGGTTTCTTGGAGCTCTGGGCGTCTAACTTAGGAGCTAAACCTTGCTCGTGCGACTTTATCTAGGATATTATTGGGCTTACCGAGGTAATAATCCTAACCTCTTTTGAATTAGAGAATACTTCTTTGTTATAGTATAAGAATAAGTATAAATACTTAGAAGTATATCACAGAATAGAATTGAAGTGTTAATCACTTAGAAGGGTTTAAAGAAGAATAATCACATTGTACTCACATAGGATTTGTTTTCACTGATGAACTTAAATAGCTCACGGGTAGGGTTGTCTTTGGACTTTCAGTAGAATTATGAACCCCATTTAGAATGACCTCGAGTAGTCTTTGATAGATATCTGACTATTATAGGTGACTCTCTGCCGCGACATATTGACTTGGCGGTGGTTTTCATTTGAGAAGGTATGTGATTCTTTCTAAAGCATGATATTTTACAATATATAGTACGGTAAGCGTACGTGTGTTAATGAATAATAACTACGGCAATGTCTTTGACTTAAGCTGAATAATACTTACGGCAATGCCTCGGCTTAAGCACGAATAACAAAGAATCGAAAACATTTCAAAAGAATATTGAATCATTTTTAACGAAGATAAATATTTGGTTTTAAAACAAAGCTTAAGAGTTATACTAGCTTTATGGGAAGTTAGGTATAACAACTTAAGAAAGATAAAAAGGAACTGTTTACTTGTTTGTTTATAAAAGCCTTGTATTGATTACATTAAGTGTAGTAAGATTGTGTGATAAGTAGACATGTTATGATGCTACTGTGTTAGTGTCTTGTAATCCGTAAAGGGTCATTCTTTGCTACTTACGTTGTTAACCTGTAAGTCCGTTTGTCTTATTATTGTATCACCTACCCCTTGACTTATTTATACCGAGGGCTTGCCGCGATCTTGGTCTATACGGCCTATGCGGTCGTGAGACTATGCGAGCGGTATGCTCGGATTGATCATTCGGGCGTTTGCTTTGATCACGGGATTCCTATGCGGTCTGTTGAGACTATGCGGTCTTTTGAGGCTATGCGAGTGCGGGAGCCTAGGCGGATCGGGGTTAGCTGCCCCGATCACGAGGTATACCTCATGCAGTGCAATGTGACTATGCGGTGCGAGTCCGTGACTAGGCACGCAGAATGATACTATGGCGATTGGCCTTGCCCGATCATTCGCGGCCTAGACTAGACTCTACGGTTTCTAGCATCTTATTGTTTATGATATGGCACTATGTGCAATTGAGCCGATTGTATTTGTGAAAAGGTTTTAAATACTTTGATTTCATTTTAAAGTACTTTATAGTTTCACATACTTGGTACTGTTGTCGACCTCTTGGAAGTGCGTTCATCTGCGGTAAGCGGCAGTGCTAGATCCGCATCCTTAGGATCTCTTTGCATTGGTGTCGGGAGCTCCATCTTATAGAGGCTCTACTTTTGGTATGATCTCCTTGTATTGTAGATAGTTTTATGCAGTCGGTATGGCGGCCCTGTCGCCATAGTTGTATATTTCCTTAAGTGCAGAGTCATTTATGCGATGTCGGATGTAGCGCTAAACCTTGTTCATATATATATGCGAAAAGCGGCGTTTATTCACATAAAGCGTATGTCTTATTTTATAAAGCTGTTTCATGTCTTGTTTTATATTCCGGTTACTCGATGTATGACTACTTGGTGCCGTGAAGGCACGATCCACGGCCCGAATGGGTCGTAGCGATCACGGGCCGATGATTACTTGCGAGAGGCTTGTGCGGTGTAGCTCTTGACGGGCATGGACATTGCCCGCGCAAGCTCGTGCACTAGGATGTGAGGCACGGAGAGGTCGCGGAATGGCGAGATCGAGAAGAAGGCGAGCAAAGGTCGTCCTTTGGTAACTTTGCGGCGGACCGCCTCGGCCATCTAGTTATGTACCTCGCTTGATCTGAGTGGTCCTCGCCTCGTGACGCGTTGGTATTCAGCTGGTGAGCTCCAGGCTTCAGTTCGCGGTATACGTGAGTGCTTAGCCGGATCATCTCCCGCGATGTGGCAAACATCATCGGGAATGTCGTCTTTCTGGTGCTTGTTTCACTGCGCCGTCGAGGCCATGTGAAGCGAGATGCTTATAGGAGGTACCGGCGTAGCGCGGCTACGGATCGATGGCGAGTTCATCGCCTTCATAGCGATTATGCGCCTGCGCAGACTTACGATTAGAGTGGGCGGTAGCTTGGGTATATCCTTAACCCTCAGAGGCTTGTATGTTTTGATGTTATGTTAATGTGTTAGGTGTTATGTTCGGATAGCTTTGTGCTAAAATGTGATTTAGGAACCTGTTGGGGAAAAGGGTAAGCACAGGGTGAGGAAATGATGAACCTTAGAATATTCAGTTGAGACCTTAGATGTGGCCGTCTTGAGTACAAGATTTTTGCAGTGATCCTTGTCGAGTGCATTTTATGCCTAGAATGTATTGTGTGATAAGTCACAGGTTGGGTAAATGAAAGTGGTATCTTTCATGATGTGATTTAGCAAGATTGTTCCGTGTCGGGAAGCAAGAGTTGGCGCGGCGATGGAGTCGGGTTGGGGCCATGTTGCGGGCCAACCCGCGGCTGTTCGAGGTGGGGTCAGCTGCGGTGGTCGCCCGGTGGTAGGGTCACGCGAGGTGCTAGTCCCAAGTTTAGATGGCCGTCGTATGAGTTCGTGGTTATGTTCGACGAGCGGATCATGAAGGCGGGAATGGCCTTAAGGGAGATTGCGGTTAGTAAGATGACCAAGTTGGAGGTAGTGACTCCAAAGTTTTGGAACTAAGCGATGATCAAGTGTGATGCGTATACTAGAGGAGTTCAAGTGTCCAGGAAGGGCACGGCGAGTAAGGAAGGAAGAGAGCGTGTGATATATCGTGCGGTGTGGCGTTGGCAACTTGTTAGAAGAAATTCTTCGTTATCCGTCTTGAGAAGGAACATTGGGACGAATGTTTCTAAGGAGGAGAATGTTATACCGTATTTCAGTATATGCGTGAGGCGTGCGTAAGCAATTTGAGCCTTAAAGTTGGCTAGTTTCGAAATTTGTACACACTGCGATTAGAGTCGTTTTTCGGCGAAACGTTTCCACAGCTTTCGTAGGGAAAATTCCGGCTATGGCATTTTTAATTTTTACCGGATTTCAGAGGCGAAACATTTTGGACCAACGAGAGGCGACACTTGTCACCTCTGGTGGAAGGTGGACGGCAAAGCTTGCACGCGTTTTGGTGTTGCATTTTTGGTCAAGGGTTAGGTAGGATATTTTGTGTAAATGGATAGGGTGCACATGGCTAAATCTTGGCCTTACACTTGCTATGCACTTGTCTTCATCTTGGCCATTGGTTGGCCTTCACTTGACCTATAAATACCCTCTAAGTTGAAGACTTTCTTCATCCTGAGCAATCTACCTAAGTCTCAAACACTCCTCCCTCTTGTTCTCGTCACACCTCCCTCTTAAAGGCCCATGGCGAAACCTACCCGCAGTAGTGGTTAGTGGGTACCCCTAGCCTAGTTGTTGTTTCGTATAATACCCCCTTGTTGTGGTATAGAAATACTCTCCTAGTATTGTTATAATGCCCAAAATACTTTAGCCAAATACCTTGTAGTACTTTCCAAGGTACTTTTTACAAGCCCGGAAAATACTATTATACTTCCTCGATCACAAAGCGAAACCCTAAGTAAATCTTCACCGTAGTTGAAGTTATAAGTAGAAGTTGGTTAGAACTTCTAAGGGTTGGTTGGAGCGGAGTGGGCCAGAGTAGGAGCGAAACCTTGCTCCGGCTCGACATATAACCTCGGATAATTGGGGGCTTATCGAGGTCAACACTCTGGACCTTCTATTGTACATGGAAATTTCATGTTGTAGGAATATATAGTTGCGGGATACTATATATAGAACTGAACATTATAATAGTGCGGCAATGTCTTTTGACTTAAGCCTGAATAATACTTACGGCAATGTCTTGCGACTTAAGCTGAATTTTAAGATGTGGTGAGCGTAATTACATAGGCGTATTCAGATGGACTTGTGTAGTATTCTTTGTGAGTAGAATTGTACACGTCAGGTCGGACGTGCAAACCCCACGGTTGGCTTGGTGGCCGCCTCGATAGAGGAGATTCTGTTGTTGGGGATGTGCTGCCGAATTTTTTGTAGAATATTCTACGTCGGTATTTAAAGATATTAATAGCCGCTTTGTGGCATATATAGGTTGTAGTACTACGTATGGAGTGACCTGCTTGGTGAGAGTGTAGCCAAGCGGTTTGAGGTACTTGGGCGTTTGCTATTAGTCGATAATCGTCGAGGTATGTGAACCTCTTTCCTATCTGTTCTAGCATGATATGTGTATAACTATGTAGTGGTGAGCGTACATGTGTTTAAAGTATTTAATTGGTTGGAAACATAAAGTGTTATAACGGCTTTATGGGTAGTTGGTTATAACAGCTTTATGTAGGTAAGAAAATGCTTTGTGGTTTCAAAGGGTAACTGATTTGACTTATAACGGATTTGATGTGTAGTAATACTTGGCTTTGAAAACATAAGAGTTGTACTAGCTTTATGGGAAGTTAAGTATAACGTCTTAAGAGTGATAAAAAGAATGGGTTACTGATTTTTAGAAGATAAGAGACTTGACTTAATGGTATTAATATGAATTTTGTTAAAAGTGTGAAAACTCATTCGTGAGTAATGAGTACTTGGTTTTAAGAGGAATAATGTTTTACTGATTTCGGAAATCAGAATGAGTATCGACAAACCACTGCAGCGTAAATAAAGGAAAATGTATTGAATAACGAAGTATGGTATTAAAACCAGTAGAAACCTCCATCTGCATAGAAGCTAAGATAAGACAAAATGATATTACATTTCCTAGATCATGGCTTAATAAGATTAATTATAAACAAGAATAACCTACTCGGATATAAGACATATGTTTCTCAAAAGCGTTTAAAGGAGAATTATGTTTTAAAGGATTTAAAACTATGAACTACGAAACCTTTTCTAAAATGAGAAACTTGAGCTTTTGAAATTAGGCAAACTTGAACGTTTGGAAAATAAGGTTGTTACTTGATTTTACAAAGGAAAGCATTTTGGTTTACTTAACAATGTTAGTCACTCTATATTTATACTACGGGTATCGGGTGACCTTCGTAAAAGAAATGGATCTTTAAAAGGAATTTAACGTACGTAGTACTTTAGGGTTAAAATCCGGACTTTGACATAAAATGAAAGTACCTTGAGTTGTGTGTAACTTGCTTATTCTTGTTGTTATGAAACTTGACCATGTTACGTGTGATAGCCTTGTTGTGCAAGTACTGTGTTCTACTCGACTACCGGTTCATCCGGGAATGTATTTCACTTGATTACCGGTTCATCCGGGAATGTATTTCACTTGATTACCGGTTCATCAGGGAATGTATTTCACTTGATTACCGGTTCATCCGGGAATGTATTTCACTTGATTACCGGTTCATCCGGGAATGTATTTCACTTGATTACCGGTTCATCCGAACGTATTTCACTTGACTACCGGTTCATCCGAATGTATTCCACTCGACTCAGGTTCATAGGATGAGCAGAATGTATTCCACACTTTTCTATATTGGGTCCATAAGATGGGCGAGACACATATCGTATCACATGATTTGTACCTAGGCCAAGCGGTGAGAAGGAGTTCCACGGGCATGAGGATGACTTTGAGGCGTGAGTCACGACTTGACATGGCTTTTATGTTGTGAATCGTAGTTTGGTTATCATACATGTCTCTGCTTTATATAGACTATTATGATTTCATTTACTGATTTTCTGATTTCACATACTTGGTACTGTTATCGACCTCCTTGAAGTGCGTTCATCTTGCAGTCAAAGGTACATCAACTGTCGATCCCCGCTTATAGGATCACATTTCAGCGTGTTGGGAAGCTCCGTTCCTTCGGAGGCTTATCTTTTGGTATGTTACCCTGAGTCTGTAGTTTCTTATACATTCAGGGGTATGGCGGGCCCATCCGTCATAGCCGCGTAAAAATCTTAGAGGTGCATGCAACCGTTGTGGCGGGGTTTGTAAAAGGATAAGCGTTCGGGTATTTATGTATATATGATGAAGGCAAGCTGTTTTGGTTGCTTTGTTTATTTATCTTTTCTCTTAATTCATGTTCATGCTTTTATTTAGCTGATTTTCTCGATGTTGTATCACTAGGGTGCCGGGGTAAGGCACCGATCCACGGGCAGGTTGGTCGTGACACCATGAGGCCGATGAGGCTGCGTCATTCTACTGTATCCCTCCTTCTAGGATCCCTGCGTCACATGGCCCGACGGCCGCGGTGAAACATGCGCGATGAAGACGACACTCCCGGGATGGCGTTTGCCGCGATCGTGCACCGAGGAAAGCATGAACCCGACCGGAACCCATGTATACTGTGAACCGGAAGCCACGGAGCTCGACCAATTCCGAATACCCGAGCGTCTGAAGGCGCGGAGGACCACTGCATCTTGGCGGAGGTACATAACTAGCTTCTTCGAGGCGGTCGCCTCGAAAGTTACCAAAGGACCTCGTCTGGCCCTCTTCCTGGATCTTGGTCATTCCGTCGACCGCTCCGCTCCTCACATCCAAGTGCATAAGCCTGCATGCGGGCAATGTCCATGCCCGGCTGAAGAGCTACACCCGAACAAGCCTCTGCCAAGTAGTCATCGAGCCCGGTGACGTAGCAGTGCACTTTGTCCTCCATGTCGGCTACCAATGCGGGGACGTACCGAGCTAATGAGTCAAACTCCACATTGTACTCCCGAACCGTACGCCCGGTCTGCCTCAATGTCAAAAATCTGTCGGCCCGAGCCCTTCTCATCTGTGTAGGCAAGAAATGTGCAAGAAATGCCCCTGAGAACTCATCCCATACGGCTGGAAGTGCATACTCTCCCCGAGACAGCTCCCACGAATCAAACCCGGATCGCGGTATCACGCGATCGTCGAACCTAAGACCACCGACTCGGTCTCCAAGCCTTGATCACTCTCATGATCCGTCAGAATCGTCGAATGAACTCCTGCGGATCATCCTGAGGCCTCTACACGTAGAACTCTGGCGCTACAACTCGAGAAAGTCCGTAACCTCAAACTATCCGATCTCGGGTGAACCGTACGGGTACTTTCGAACTGGCGTCGGCTATCCTCATGTCTTGCCACTATCACGGCGATAAGCGCCATCTCTTTGTACCCCAACTCCTCGCTCCGGTGTGGGGTGGAGGCTCAGTCTTGTGGTCTCGGCCACCGCCTGCGCCCTAAACTCTTGAAATTTGGCGGCGCAAAACTTGCCGTCAAGCACTATCTCGGGTAATGGTGGGCTGCGCCCCCGTACTCCTCTGTATCCTACTAGCAGCTCCCCCGGCTGCCTTGCCCATCTGGGCCCGGGTTGCCTTGCGCGGAGGCATAACTGGTAAAAACGAAATACGTCAGAGGGGTCCAACTTATAACACAGCTCTAAGGCACGATCTCAGAATGAGAAGAATGGAAACCAATCCTAAATGTCTTGCAGCCTCCTGATTATAGATGTGGTGCGCACACCGATAATCAAGACTACTAGACACGGTGCAGACACTTTCAGAGGATTAAGCGCTCGATACGGTTTGTCACGGCCGATCCGGGCGTGGATGATGCCTTACCCGGGTACCCAAGTAGTCATACATCAGAGTAATCATCGGAATATAAAAACAAGACATGAAACAATTATAGAATGAGAACAGTTTATCCATGAAAATATCGCCTTTCGGCCTGTATATATAATAAAACTTGAACAGTTACATCCTTACAAACCACCTTGCAAGATTACTGGACCTCTAATAGTTTTTATACAACATGGCCGAGGCCCGCCATACCCACTGAATGTACAAGTACCTCTGATGCGAGGACTATACCAAAGATAAGCCTCCGAGAAACAGAGCTTGTACGCTGAACTGTGATCCTATGGCGAGGATCGACAGCCGGTGTACCTACTGCGGCATGACGCGGCCCGAAGAGGTCGATCAGGTACCAAGTATGTGGCGAAAAATATTGTAAATGAAATCATAAGTCTAAATAAAGCAGAGACATGTATGATAACAAAACTACGATTCACAACATAAAAGCGGTCGTGTCAAAGCAGGACTCACGCCCTCGAGGTCATCCTCGTGCGTGGAACTCCTTCGCCATCGCCGTGATCTAGGTATAAATCGTGTGATACGTATAACATGTCTCGGCCCGTCCCGTGGGACTCGAGGTGGAATCGTGTGAAATACGTGTCTCGGCCCGTCTCGTGGGACTCGATAGGAATCGCGTGGAATCGTGTCTCGGCCCGTCTCGTGGGACTCGATGGGAATCGTACATGTCTCGGCCCATCTCATGGGACTCGATAGGAATCGTGCATGTCTCGGCCCGTCTCATGGGACTCGATAGGAATCGTGCATGTCTCGGACCATCTCATGGGACTCGATAGGAATCATCGTGTCTCGGCCCGTCTCATGGGACTCGATGGGAATCGTCGTGTCTCGGCCCATCTCGTGGGACTCGATAGGAATCGTACATGTCTCGGCCCATCTCATGGGACTAGATAGGAATCGTACATGTCTCGGCCCATCTCATGGGATTCGATAGGAATCGTACGTGTCTCGCCCGTCTCATGGGACTCGATAGAATCGTCGTGTCTCGGCCCATCTCATGGGACTCGATAGGAATCGTCATGTCTCGGCCCATCTCATGGGACTCGATAGGAATCGTATGGAATACATTCGGTTCATCCCATGAGCAGCGATTATGTCGTGTGAAATACATTCGGTTCATCCCGTGAGCAGCGGTGCCGTGTGAAAGTACATTCGGTTCATCCCGTGACAGCGGTATAAATTGACCATAACATTTAAACGCTCTTTTAAGACAGATTAAGATAATACCATGTTTTCCTTTTTAAAATCAACTAAGGCAATATTATGCCCTTCTTTTTAAATCAAAACACTTTCCTTCTTAAAGTCAAGTAACGACATTCTTTTCCAAAAGTTCAAGTTTGCCTAATTTCAAATACTCAAGTTTCTCATTTTCGAAAGGTTTCGTAGTTCATAGTCTTAATCACTTAACAACATAATTCTCTTTTAAAACAATTTGAGTAGCATATGCCTTATGTGTGAGTAGGTCATTCTTGTTTATAACAATCCTTATTAAAGCAGCCATGATCTAGGAAATGTAATATCATTTTGTCTCATCTTAGCTTCATGCGGATGGAGGTTTCTCTGGTTTAATAATACTTAATTAGTCAATACATTTCCCGTTATTAGCAGCTGCGATGGTTCGTTCGATACTTATTCTGATTTCCGGAATCAGTAAAACATTATTCCTTTTAAAAACCAAGTACTCATTACTCACGAATGAGGTTTCACACTTTAACAAAATTCATATTAATCTAATTAAGCCAAGTCTCTTGTCTTTTAAGATCAAGTCTCTTAACTTCTAAAATCAATAAACCATTCTTTTTATCTCTCTTAAGTCGTTATACCTAACTTCCCATAAAGCTAGTATAACTCTTAGCTTTTAAAACCAAGTATTACTTTTCTTTTAAAAGGTTTCTTAATTCTTTTGAAATCTTTAAGATTCTTATTATTTAGACTCAAGTCAAAAGACATCGCGATAAAACCACGTTCGGTTAACACACGTCGTCTCACCGTACTATAAATATTCTTTTAAAATATCATGCTCAAGAGGATAGGAAGAATCACATACCTCGGCGATTATCGACTAATAGCAAAATGCTCCACCGCTATAACCCGGCTAGCCTTGTCCACCTTTCAAGTATAACATGCTACTCGTAGAACTTTCAACCTATAAAGGCCATATACGTCTATCAACGTCTAGACTACTCTGTAGAATATTCTAAGCAGGGGGGTTCTCTATTCTACGGAAAATCGGGCAACACTTCCCTACCCGTTAAACTACACAAGTCTCTCTGCAAATCTGATCTATGTAAATCTGATTTAATCTTCTTCTTTAATATCTCCTGATGTGATTTCAGTTCAATTCTCTTCTGTAATATCCTTCTATTACAGTTCAATTCTCTTCTGTAATATTCTTCTATGTATCTTATATTCATTTCTATACTACTACAGTATGTAATTCCCAATTACAATAGAAGGACAAGAGTATTTACCTCGATAAGCCCAAAATTATCCAAGTTTTAATGTCGATCCTGAGCAACGTTTAGCTCCTACTCTGGGTGCTCCAACCCGCTCCAAACTGTTATACCCCGTATTTCCAGAGTATGTACATGAGGACGTACATACAAAAGTTTAAGCCTTAAGTTAGGCATAGGGCGAAATTGTGCACAACCCCTGAAAAGAAGCGTTTTTCGACGAAACGTTTTACAAAACTTGCGAAGGTAAAATTATGGCTATGTCATTTATAATTTTTGCGGATTTTTCCGAGAGATGAAATATTTTGGACCAACGAGAGGGCGACACTTGTCACCCTCAAGTTGGCGGTTTGTGGTGGCCGATTGGTGCACGTTTTCTTCCTTTTTTTGTGGCCTAAAACTTGGGTCAATGTTTGTGAGGGATTTGTGGAGTAGGGATAGGGTGCACTTGGGAAAATCCTCACCCTCCACTTGCCCCCCACTTGGCTTGATCTTGGCCATTGGTTTCCCTATAAATACCCCCCCTTTTGTTGAAGACTTCTTCATCCCAAAAACACTTTCCAAGTCTTGAAGCCCTCTCCCCCTTAGTGTAGTGTTCTCGTCCAAAGAGAACCCCTCCCCCTTTGAGAGGCCCCTTGGCCGAGAGATATCCCCCCCTCCTAGTGGTGTTGGGCGAGACACACCCCCCCTTGCCTAGTTGTTCTCGTAAAATACCCCTTTGCCAGTAGAAAATACTCTCAGTATTGTTACTATTCCAAAATACCTTAGCCTTATACCTTGTAGTATTCCAAAGTTACCTCTCTGTCGTGAGCAGGAAATACTACCTTATGTCCTTTTGTCTCAAAACGAAACCTAAGGAAAATCTTCATAGTCGGTTGAAGTGTTAAGTAGAAGTTGCGTAGAACTTCTAAGGGTTGTTGGAGCGGGTTGGGCGCCCGAGTAGGAGCTAAGCGTTGCTCGGGATCGACATTTAAACTTGGATAATTTTGGGCTTATCGGTAAATATCTTGTCCCCTTTTGTAATTAGAGTTTACATCTTGTTGAAGTATAAGAATTAAGTATAAGTTATATACAAGGAAGGTATATAAGAAGGGTAATGAATGTACTTACATAGGGTTGTATTCTGATGAGCTTGTGAAGTTTGTGGGTAGGAAGTCTTTGCCCAATTTTCCGTAGAATCTTGTATCTAGATTTATTCTCTGAGTAGTCTAGACATTGATAGACTTGTACAATCGTTATAGGTTGAAAGTCTTTGAGTAGCGTATTCTACTCGAAGGAGGAAAAGGCTAGCGGATTCTGATGCTTTGGAGCTATTTGCTAATAGTCGATGTCGTCGAGAGGTATGTGATTCTTCCTATCCTCTTGAGCATGATATTTTAAAAGAATATATATATATAGTGCGGTGAGCGTCGTGTGTTAATGAGCAGGGTTTTACTCCGATGTTTTCTGACTTGAGTTTGAATAAAAAGAATCTTGAAGTATTTCAAAGAATTGAGAAACCTTTTTGAAAGAAGTGTAATGCTTGGTTTTTAAAGCTTAAGAGTTATACTAGCTTTATGGGAAGTTAGGTATAACGACTTAAGAGAGATAAAAAGAATGGTTTATCGATTTTAGAAGTTAAGAGACTTGATCTTAATAGATAAGAGACTTGACTTAATTAATATGAATTTTGTTAAAAAGGTGTGAAACCTCATTCGTGAGTAATGAGTACTTGGTTTTTAAAAGGGATAATGTTTTACTTATTTGAAATCGAATAAGTATCGAGCAGACCAACTGCAGCGTTAATAAAGGGAAATGTATTGACTAATTAAGTATTATTAAAACCAGTAGAAACCTCCATCTGCATAGAAGCTAAGATGAGACAAAATGATATTACATTTCCTAGATCATTGTCACGACCCGTTAGGGGCGTGGTAGTGCCTTACGGGCACCCAGTAGTCATATATCGAGAAATCGTGAAATAAAACATAAACATGAAACAAGAAATATGATAAATAAGCAGGCCCAAAAGCGATTTGCCTTACGTATATATATAACATAAAAACCGACAGTTATCCTTTTACAAACTGCACAACGATTACTCTGGACCTCTGAAAGTGAGAACAACTTTGGCGGGACAAGGCCCGCCATACCACAGAATGTACAAGAACCTCTGGACTCGGGTAACATACCAAAAGATAAGCCTCAGAAAGCAGGGCTTCCCACCTGTGAACTGTGATCCTATGGCGAGGATCCACAGTGATGTACCTCTACTGCGGCATGAGCAGCCCGAAGAGTCGATCTGAAGGTACCAAGTATGTAAAACTGAAAAATACTGTAAATGAAATCATAACAGTTTTTATAAAACAGGAGTCATGTATGATAACAAAGCTACAGTTCACAATATAAAAGTAGTCATGTCAAGTCGGGGACTCGCGCCTCAAAGTCATCCTCGTGCGTGGAACTCCTTCACTGCCGTGATCTAGGTATAAGTCATGTGATCGTGTAACATGTCTCGGCCCGTCTCATGGACTCGAGGTGAAATCGAATGGAATACATTCGGTCCATCTCGTGGGCTCGGTATCAAATCGGTGGTATCATTCCTGTTCATCCCATGAGCGCGTGTCGTGTGGAATACATTCGGTTAAATCCCGTGAGCAGCGGTTGTAAGGCCGAACCGGGCAGATTCTTGGTGCCTTACCCGGGCACCCTGGTGATCTGACATCGAGAAAACAGCGGAAAATAAAACACGAGTCATGAAACAAGAGATATAATAAATAAGCAGGCCAACCAAAGCAGTTGCCTTGGTATATACATAAAAACCCGACGATTATCCTTTTACAAACCACTGCCCTGCGATTACTGGACCTCTAAGATTTACAACAACTATGGCGGGACGGGCCGCCATACCACGAATGTACAAGAACCTACAACTCGGGGAAACATGCAAAGATAAGCCTCGAAGGCGGAGCTTTCAACACTGAAATGAGATCCTAGGCGGGGATCACGGCCGATGTACCTCTACTGCGGCATGAGCGCGCCCGAAGGAGAGTCGATCTGACAGTACCAAGTATGTGAAAGCGTCAAATCACGTAAATGAAATCATAATAGCTTAAAAGCGGGAGGCATGTATGATAACCAAAATACGAGCAGCGACATAAGCGGTCAAGTCGGGGACTCGCGCCTCAAAGTCACCACTCAAATATAACTATGGGTCTCGCGCGCAGCATCCATCATGTTCGCGTCGTGGCGCGTGCCGGAATCTGCGTCGGTGTAGACATGTCCGTGATGCAACAATAATAACAAGACGCGTGGCCGTACCCCGGAATCTTTGCGTCGGTGTAGGCATGCCCGTATAACCTCGATATGATATCTTGGGTGGTCGACCTGCGCGTAGCCACGTGCCCCGGAATCTTGCGTCGGTGTAGACACGTCCATGTTGCGGTAATAACCATATATCGGGTAATCAACGGCCGCGTGGCCGCGTGCCGGAATCTGCGTCGGTGTAGACATGTCCGTGTGACATCAACAAGAGCGATAATCAAAATGGAAACATGCGTGGAATTCTCCATCACTGCCCGGCCGCGTCGAGTAAGTTCTCGACAAGTCAACCGGCCTCTGTCGAGAGACGCGGTAACGAAATACCACACTTGCACGCAATGAGGCTATCATCACAAGCATAGGCAAGTTTCACAACAACAAGCATAGGCAAGTTTCACAACAAGCATGGCAGTGACAACAAGCATAGGCAAGTTTCACAACAACTCAAAGTACTTTCATTTTATGCCAAAGTCGGGTTTTAACCCCAAAGTACTACATCGTTAAGTTCTTTTAAAGAGATCCATTACTTTTAAAAAAGTCACGATACGTAGCCTTAGAATGACCAACCCACATTCCTTTCCAAAATCAAGTAACAACATTCTTTTCCTAAGTTCCGGTTTGCCTAGTTTGATTACTCGAAACTTCTCATTTTCAAATGGTTTCATAGTTCGTAAACTTAATCACGATTTCTTTTTAGAACAATTGAGTAATATATGTCTCGCGTGAGAGTAGGTTATTCTTGTTTACAACATTCTTATTACAAACCATGATCTAGAAAATGTAATATCATTTTGTCTCGTCTTAGTTTCTATGCGGATAGAGGTTTCTTGGTTTTAATACGATACATCATTATTCAATACATTTTCCTTTATTAGCAGCTGCGGTGATGCATCGATACACGTTCGATTTCGAAATCGGTAAAACATTATCCACTTTAAATAAAACCAAGTACTCATTACTCACGAATGAGGTTTCACACAAACATCCACATTAAAACAAATAAGTTAAGTCTCTTATCTTATAAGATCAAGTCTCTTAACTTAACGTCATTAAACCATTTTCTTTACTTCTCTTAAGACATTATACCTAACTCCCCATAAAGCTAGTATAACTCTTTTTAAATCCTTTAAAACCAAGTGTTACTCTCGATTTATAAATCTTTTGAAATACATCAAGTTCTTTATTATAACTAGCGATTATAGTTCACATCGATTACCTTTTAAAACCACAAAGTATTTTCTTACCTACATAAAGTTATAACCGACTTCCCGTAAAGCCGTTATAACACTTTATGTTTTAAACAATCAAACCACGATTAACACGTATGCGTCTCCGTACTACATAGTTCACACATATCATGCTAGAAGAGCGGGGAAGAGGTTCGCGTACCTCGCGGCGATTGTCGACTAATAGCAAAAGCGCTCAGTACCTCAAACCGCGGCTACTCCTTAAGCCAAGTGGATCACTCCACACGTAGTACTTCAACCTATAAGGCCACAGGCGCTTATTAACATCTAGATCTCGGCGTTCCGTAATCTACTGAAAATTCGGCGCCTCCCATGACAGCGTAAATCTCCTCTCTGTCGAGGCGGCTACGAAGCCAACGGGGGTTTTACGTCTAACAGGGCGTGTACAATTCTACTACGGTAATGCTATACAAGTCTCATGTCTGACCTATGTAATTACAGTTCGATTCGATTCTTTATTCTTGAGCTTAAGTCAAAAGACATTGCCACAATACTATGTTGATTCTATATATAGTATACTTCAACTATATATTCTAACAACATGTAATTTCCAATTACAATAGAAGGATAGTGTTTACCTCGATAAGCCCAAAATTATCCAAGTATAATGTCGCTCACGAGCAGCGTTTAGCTCTACTCAGAGTGCTCGATCCGCTCCAAACAACCCTTAAGTTCTAACCAACTTCTACTTACAACTTCAACTACGGGTGAAGATTTCCTTAGGGTTTCGTTTAGAGGCTAAAGGAAAGTATAATCGTATTTTACGGGCTTTTCATACAAAGGTACTTTGGAAAGTACTACAAGGTATTTGGGCTAAAGTATTTTGGACATAATAACAATACTAGGAGAGTATTTCTATACCACAACAAAGGGTATTATACGAAAACAACTAGGCTAGGGGTGCCCCAGGCTCCACAAAGGGAGGGGTGGCTCTCGGCGAGGCTCGCTCGAGGGGGTAGTGTGGCGGACGAATTGCTCGCAAGAGGAGGAGTATTTTCTTGGAATTTCACAAGTGTGGATGAAGAATAACTCTTGCATTAGAGGGTATTTATAGGTCAAGGGATGGCCAACCAATGGCCAAGATTATGCCAAGTGCAAGGCAAGTGTAAGGCGAGATTTGGGCAAGTGTCTAAGCCAACTTGCACACAAAATATCCTACCAACTCGAGACAAAACAAGCCACCTTGTTGCGTCCTTTTGCCGCCCTCGAGGCCGATGTGAGGTGACACTTGTCACCCTCCGTTAATCCAAAATGTTTCGTCTCTCGGAAAAATCCGCAAAAATTATAAATGACATAGCGGAATTTTCCCAACAAAAATGAAAAGCGTTTAGTCGAAAACGACTCTGTCGGGTGTTGTGTACAAATTTGAAACTTGCCTAACTTAAGGCTCAAATTTTCTCGTACGTCCTCACGTACATACTCTGAAAATACGGGGTATAACATTCTCCCCTCCTTAGAAACATTCGTCCCGAATGTTCCTTCTAAAGACGGATTACGAAGAAGATCTTCTAACAAGTTGCCAAAGCCACACATGGCCACAAACATAACCACGTTCTCTTCCCTCCTTACTCGTAGTGCCTCGCCGAACACGAACTCTTCTAGTATCGTACCATACTTGATCATCATTTGATTCCCAAAACTTTGGAGTCACTACCTCGAACTTGGTCATCTTACTCGCCTCGATCTTCCTTAAGGCCATTCGGCCTTCACGATCTCTTACGGTGAGCGTATCCACGAACTCATCTGCTGGTCATCTAAACTTGGGCCTAGCACCCTCGTGACCACACTGGCGGGACCACCGGTGACCGCCGCCGAAGCGGGGCGTGGGTTGGCCCGACATGGCCCCAACCCGACCATTATCGCGCGCCAACTCTTGCTCGCCGACGCGGAACAATCTTGCTAAATCACATCATGAAAGCTACCACTTTCATTTACTCAACCAGGACTTATCACACAATACATTCTAGGCATAAAATGCACTCAGACAAGGATCACTTGCAAAAACTTGTACTCAGCGGCCTTACATCTAAGGTCTCCTCGTAATATTCTAAGGTTCATCATTTTCTCACCCGGGCTTACCACTTTCACTAAGCATGCTTCTAAGTCACATTTTTGCACAAAGCTATCGAACATAACACTTAACACATTATCATAACATACAAAACTCTAGATGGTTAAGGATATATGCACGAAAGTAGGCGGTTCAAAGGACAGCTAGAGGCGAACTCGGCGCGACCTCTGGGGCTGTAGGTGTCTGAACGATTCTGCTGGCTATGGAAGGTGAAGAACCCATATGGCTCCGATGGTCGTGCTATCTACCGGCGCTACCACAGTCGGACGATCTCTCGTCATATGGCCTGTTGGCGCGAGAATAACAAGCTCCCTTGGTGCTACGACACTCCCGAAATGCGGTCTACGCATCGACCACACGAGGTAGGGGTGTTGCATCAGCCAACACCTACTCACCGAACATCCGAGCACAGGAGCCACGACCTGCTCTGAATATCCCGAGGTCGAGAAGGCTGCGGGGACCACTCTGCAATGGCGGAGTGCATAACTAGTCTCTTCTTGGCGGTCGCCTCGAAAGTCGCCAAAATATCCGGCCGTCTTGGCCTTCTGTGGCGGTCCGCTGCGTCGATCTGCGCTCCTGCACCCAAGTGCATGAGCACGAATGCGGGCAATGTCCATGCGGTGAAGAGAAACACGAACAACTCTGCTAGGTAATCGTGAGCCACGTAACATATCGGTGCACTCGATCCTCCATACTAGCTACTAATGCGGGAACATCACGGGCGATGAGTCGAACTCCATTGTACTCCCGGCTATGCGCGGTTGCGCCTCAGCATCAAAAATTTGTCGGCGAGCCCTCCCGTTTGTGGAGGCAAGAAATGTGCCGAGAAGGCCCGAAAACTTCGTCCCAACGGTGGAAGTGCATACTCTCCCGGGAAAGCTCCCGCGAGTCAAACCAATCATTTGCGGTATCCGCGGCCGATGCGAACAAATATCACTGACTCGATCTACGAAGCCTTGATCACCGCGTGATCTCTGCAAGCGGTAGCGGATGAACACTGCGGATCATCCTCGGCCTCGACAAGTAAAACTCGGCGGGCTCTGACTAAGAAATCCGTAGCCTCAGCCCCATGCGCCTCGGGTGCGCTACAGTCTTCTTTGGGCTGGGCTGCTGCGTCCGGCTATCCTCATATCGGCCTGACCACGGCGATAAGCGGGCCATCTCCTTGTGACCCGTCTCCGCTCGGTGTGGGGTGGAGGCTCAGTCTTGTAGTCTCGGCCGACCCTGCTGCGACTCTAAACTCTCTTTGGTCTTTGGCGGCGTCGCAAAACTCGCCGTCTGAAGCACTACCTCAGTCTTGGCCGGGCTGCCTCGTACTCCTCTGAATCCCGCTAGCGGCTCCTCGGCTGCCTTGCCTCGGGCCACTGGTTGCCTTCGCGAGCATAGCGGTAAAAGCGAAACACGTCGGAGGGTCCAGCTTACAACCGGCTCTAAGGCGCGATCTCGGAATGAGAAGAATGAAACCAATCCTAAATGTCCTATAGCCTCACGATTATAGATGTGGTGCACAACACGCGATAATCAAGACTACTAGACAGATGCGTAGACACTTTCAGAGGACTAAGCGCTCACGATACCACTTTGTAAGGCCCGAACCGGGCATTCTTGATGCCTTACCGGCGCACCTAGTGATACAACATCGGAGAAAACCAGCGGAAAATAAAACACGAGTCATGAAACAAGAGATATAATAAATAAGCAGGTCAGCAAGCGGTTGCCTTGGTATATACATAAAAACCCGACAGTTATCCTTTTACAAACCACGCCCCACAACGATTACTCTGGACCTCTAAGATTTACAACAACTATGGCCAGGATAGGGCCGCCATACCACGAATGTACAGAACCTCAACTCGAGAAACATACCAAAGATAAGCCTCAGAAGGAGCAGACTTTCAACACTGAAATGAGATCCTAGGCGGGGATCGCGGCCGATGTACCTCTACTGCGGCATGAGCGCAGCCCCGAAGGAGTCGATTACAGTACCAAGTATGTGAAAGTCAAATCGTAAATGAAATCATAATAGCTTAAAGCGGGAGACATGTATGATAACCAAAATCTGAGCGACATAAGCGGATCAGTCGGGGACTCACGCCCTCAAAGTCACCACTCAAATATAACTATGGGTCTCGCGCGCAGCATCCATCATGTTCGCATCATGGCGCGTGCCCCGGAATCTTGCATCGGTGTAGACATGTCCATGATGCAACAATAATAACAAGGCCGCGTGGCCACGTACCGAGGAATCTGCGCCGGTGTAGGCGTGCCCGTATAGCCTCGATAACAATATCTTGGGTGGTCGACCCTGCGTAGCCACGTGCCCGGAATCTTGCGTCGGTGTAGACACGTCCATGTTGCGATAATAACCATATATCGGGTAATCAACGACGCGTGGCCGCGTGCCGGAATCTGCGTCGGTGTAGACATGTCCGTGTGACATCAGCAACAAGCGATAATCAAAATGGAAACATACGTGGAATTCTCCGTCATGCCGGCCGCGTCAGTAAGTTCTCGACAAGTCAGCGGGCCTCTATCGAGAGACGGTAACGCGAAATACCACGCTTGCACAACAAGGCTATAAATCACAAGCATAGGCAAGTTTCACAACAACAAGCATGGCGAGTTTCACAACAACAAGCATAGGCAAGTTTCACAACAACTCAAAGTACTTTCATTTTATGCCAAAGTCGGGTTTTAACCCCAAAGTACTACATCGTTAAGTTCTTTTAAAGAGATCCATTACTTTTAAAAAAAGTCACGATACCGTAGCCTTAGAATGACCAACCCACATTCCTTTCCAAAATCAAGTAACAACATTCTTTTCCTAAGTTCGGTTTGCCTAGTTTTGATTACTCGAAGCTGCGTTTTCAAATGGTTTCATAGTTCATAAACTTAATCACTTGATTTCTTTTTAGAACAATTGAGTAATATATGTCTCGCGTGAGTAGGTTATTCTTGTTTACAACATTCTTATTACGACGTGATCTAGAAAATGTAATATCATTTTGTCTCGTCTTAGTTTCTATGCGGATAGAGGTTTCTCTTGGTTTTAATACGATACATCATTATTCAATACATTTTCCTTTATTAGCTTTTGCGGTGATGCATACACGTTACGATTTCGAAATCGGTAAAACATTATCCTTTAAATAAAACCAAGTACTCATTACTCATGAATGAGGTTTCACAAACATCCACATTAAAACAAATAAGTTAAGTCTCTTATCTTATAAGATCAAATCTCTTAACTTCAACATCATTAAACCATTTTCTTTACTTCTCTTAAGACATTATACCTAACTCCCATAAAGCTAGTATAACTCTTTTTAAATCCTTTAAAACCGAGTGTTACTCTCGATTTATAAATCTTTTGAAATCGTCAAGTTCTTTATTATAACTAGCGATTATAGTTCACATCGATTACCTTTTAAAACCACAAAGTATTTTCTTACCTACGTAAAATTTGTTATAACTTGACTTCCCGTAAAGCGTTATAACACTTTATGTTTTAAACAATCAACCACGATTAACACGTATGCGTCTGGTACTACATAGTTCACACATATCGTGCTAGAAGAGAGAGGAAGAGGTTCGCGTACCTGCGGCGATTGTCGACTAATAGCAAAACGCTCAGTACCTCAAACGCCGCTACTCCTTAAGCCAGTGGATCACTCCACACGTAGTACTTGACCTATAAGGCCACAAGGCGCTTATTAACATCTAGATCTCGGCGTTCCATAATCTGAAAATTCGGCGCTCCCACAGCGGCGTAAATCTCCTCCTCTATCGGCGGCTACGAAGCCAACCGGGGGTTTTACGTCTAACAGGGCGTGTACAATTCTACTACGGTAATGCTATACAAGTCTCATGTCTGACCTATGTAATTACGATTCGATTCGATTCTTTATTCTTGGGCTTAAGTCAAAGACATTGCCACAATACTATGTTGATTCTATATATAGTATCTTGACTATATATTCTAACAACGTGTAATTTCCAATTACAATAGAAGGGCGATAGTGTTTACCTCGATAAGCCCAAAATTATCCAAGTATAATGTCGCTCACGAGCAGCGTTTAGCTCTACTCAGTGCTCGATCGCTCCAAACAACCCTTAGAAGTTCTAACCAACTTCTACTTACAACTTGACTACGGGTGAAGATTTCCTTAGGGTTTCGTTTAGAGGCTAAAGGAAAGTATAATCGTATTTTACGGGCTTTTCATACAAAGGTACTTTGGAAAGTACTACAAGGTATTTGGGCTAAAGTATTTTGGACATAATAACAATACTAGGAGAGTATTTCTATACCACAACAAAGGGTATTATCTGAAACAACTAGGCTAGGGGTACCAGGCCAGGCACCTGAAAGGGAGGGGTGGCTCTCGGCGAGGCTCGCTCGAGGGGTAGTGTGGCGGACAGTGCTCGCGAGAGGAGGAGTATTTTCTTGGAATTTCACAAGTGTGGATGAAGAATAACTCTTGCATTAGAGGGTATTTATAGGTCAAGGGATGTGACCAATGGCGATTATGCCAAGTGCAAGGCAAGTGTAAGGCGAGATTTGGGCAAGTGTCTAAGCTTGACTTGCACACAAAATATCCTACCAACTCCAAGACAAAACAAGCCACCTTGTTCGTCCCTTTTGCCGCCCACTCAAGGCCAATGTGAGGGTGACACTTGTCACCCTCCCGTTGGTGCCAAAATTTTCGTGTCGCGGAAAAATACGCCAAAAATTATAAATGACATGGCGAATTTTCCCAACAAAAGTGTAAGCGTTTCGTCGAAAAACGACTCTAATCGGGTGTTGTGTACAAATTTCGAAACTTGCCTAACTTAAGGCTCAAATTTTCTACGTACGTCCTCACGTACATACTCTGAAAATACGGGGTATAACAGCGGTGTCGAGTGAAATACATTCCCGGTCCATCTCATGAATGCGGTAGTCGAGTGAAATGCATTCCCGGTTCGTCCCATGAACGCGGTAGTCGAGTGAAATACATTCCCGGTTCATCCCATGAACGCGGTAGTCGAGTGAAATACATTCCCGGTTCATCCCATGAACGCGGTAGTCGAGTGAAATACATTCCCGGTTCATCTCATGAACGCGGTAGTCGAGTGAAATACATTCCCGGTTCATCTCGTGAACGCGGTAGTCGAGTGAAATACATTCTCGGTTCATCCCATGAACGCGGTGTCGTGTGGTCCTAATATTTAAACGCTCTTTTAAGACAGATTAAGATAATACCATATTATGCCCTTCTTTTTAAACCAAAACACTTTCCTTTTAAAGTCAAGTAACAACATTTTTTTCCAAAAGTTCAAGTTTGCCTAATTTCAAATATTCACATCTCTTATTTTCGAAAGGTTTCATAGTTCATAGTCTTAATCATTTAATAACATAATTCTCTTTTAAAAACAGTTGAGTAATATATGCCTTATGTGTGAGTAGGTTATTCTTGTTTATAACAATCTTATTAAAGCAGCCATGATCTAGAAAATGTAATTTTGTCTCATCTTAGCTTCTATGCAGATGGAGGTTTCTACTGGTTTTAATAATACATTATTAGTCAATACATTTCCCTTTATTAGCTTATTTTGTGGTTTGTTCGATACTTATTCTCATTTCCGAAATCAGTAAAACATTATTCCCTTTTACAAACCAAGTACTCATTACTCACGAATGAGGTTTCACGCTTTTTAACAAAATTCATATTAAATCAATTAAGTCAAGTCTCTTATCTTTTAAGATCAAGTCTCTTAACTTCTAAAATCAATAACCCATTCTTTTTATCTTTCTTAAGTCGTTATACCTAACTTCCCATAAAGCTAGTATAACTCTTAATCTTTTAAAATCAAGTGTTACTCTTCTTTCAAAAAGGTTTCTTAAGACATTATAGCTTTCGAGTATAGAATCACATACCTGCAGCGATTATCGACTATTAGAAAATAGCTCAATCTTTGTAATCCTGCTAGCCTTATCCGCCACCCGAGTAGAATCGCTACTCGCGATACTCAACCTATAATGGTCATAAGTCTATCAATGTCTGAACGATTACGCAAAATAATTCTAGATCTGATTCCTTATTCTCACGGGAAATTGGCGACTTCCCATGCCAAACTACACAATTCTCTAAATGCATCTGATCACATGTAAAGATTTAGCCTTAACTTCTTTAAAATTCTTGATGTGATTTCAATTCAATTCTCTTCTTTTATACCATCATATATGTCTTATACTCATTTCTATACTACTACGGTATGTAATTTCCAATTCTGATAGAAGGGCCGTAGTATTTACCTCGATAAGCCCAAAATTATCCAAGTTATATGTCAATCACGAGCAGCGTTTAGCTCACTACTCCGTGCGCTCAACTTGCTCCAAACAACCCTTAGAAGTTCTACGCAACTTCTACTTAACACTTCAATGACTACGAAGATTTTCTTAGGGTTTCGTTTTTGCGTTGAAGGAAGTATAATAGTATTTACGGGCTTTTAGTATAGGTGTAACCTTGGAATACTACAAGGTATTTGGGCGAGTATTTGGGATTTATACAACAATACTTGGAAGTATTTTCTACCAAGGGAGGGTATTTCACGAAAACAACAAGGCAAGGGAGGGGTGTACTTCGAGGGCCTCTCAAAGGGGAGGGTGTGGCGGATGAAAACACTAGAAGGGAGGAAGGGTTTTGCCTTGGAATTTATCAAGTGAGGATGAAGAATAAGTCTTGACTAAGGGGTATTTATAGGACAACCAAGGGCGAGATCAAGACAAGTGGTAGGCAAGTGTAAGGTCGAATTTGGGCAAGTGTACCTTATCCGTCTACCACCAAAATATCTGTCACGACCGAACCGGGCGTGGTGGTGCCTACCCGGGCACCCTAGTGATCTGACATCGAGAGAAAAACCAGCGGAAATAAAAAAACTTAAACATCTGATTAGATATGGATCAGATAAAGAAAAATAGGCCAACCAAAGCGGTTGCCTTTACGCATATATATATATATCGACATTTGAAAAGTTACAATCCTTACAACCACACTTGTGGCGATTACTCTGGACCTCTAAGATTTTTACAACAACTATGGCGGACGGGGCCGCCATACCCATGAATGTACAGAACCCTACACTCGGGTAACATGCAAAAGATAAGCCTCGAAGGCGGAGCTTCCCAATCTGTTGAAATGTGATCCTATAAGCGGGGATCGGCGGTAGATGTACCTCTACTGCGGCATGAGCGCGGCCCGAAGGTCGATTATAACGGTACAGTATGTGAAACTGAAAATCGTAAATGAAATCATAATAGTCTATATAAGCGGGAGACATGTATGATAGCAAACTACGATACCTGACATATAAGCGGTCATATCAAGTCGAGGACTCGCGCCTCCAAAACATCACTCGTGCGTGGAATTCCTTCCTCGCTGTGGCGATGCATGATATAACAACACTAAGGAGTATCATGAACACGAGTCCCACGTGTCATAAAAACCGTCTGAGGCAAGTATAACTACGGATCCGGCCGTACCGATAATATTGTACAACTATATCATGAAGGCGACCGTGGCAAGTGCAATAGCCTCCGTAGCGACTCCTGCGCCACGTGGCGGCGGGGCAAGTGAATCGACTCGCGCGAGATCCTGGCCGTAAGTCACGGCTCGTCAAACACTAACTTTCGCGAAGGCGACCGTGGCAAGTGCACTAGCCTCTACCGGCTCCTCCTGCGCCACGTGGCGGCGGGGCAAGTGAATCGGCTAAGCACGGATCCTGGCCGTAAGTCACGATGCTTGCGCGAAGGCGACACGTAGCAAGTGCAATAACCTATACGAGATCCACTGCGTCGCGTGGCGGCGTGGGCAAAAGCAGCTACGCGCGATCCACAAGTAAGTCACGATGCCGCCATAAATAACCATAATGGTCACATGTCCACGAGAATCCATCATCGGTGTAGACATGCCCGTATAACGATGATAATGGAATCATGCAGTGGAATCTTCGATTCGCCAGTGCGTCCGAGTAAGTTCTCAACAAGTCAGCGGCCCTCCGTGAGAGGCGATAGCATAGAAACACAATTCTTGCACAACAAAGGCTATCAAAGCAAGCCTAGTCAAGTTACACAACAACAAGCATAGGCAAGTTACACCTGACTCAAGGTACTTTCATTTTATGCTAAAGTTGGGTTTTAACCCTAAAGTACTACGTCGTTAAATTCCTTTTAAAGAGATCCATTCCTTTTATAAAAGTCACGATAGTAGTATAAAATTAGAGTGACTCACGTTTTAAGTAAACGAACAACTTCTTTTTCTAAAATCAAGTAATGACATTCTTTTAGAAGTTCGGTTGCCTAATTCCAATTACTCAAGTCTCTTTATTTTAGAAAAGTTTCATAGTTCAATGTCTTAATATCTTTTAAAACAATTGAGTAACATATGTCATATGTGTGAAGCGATTTATTCTTGTTTATAACCATGCTTATTAAAGCGGCCGTGATCTAGAAAATGTAATATCATTTTGTCTTATCTTAGCTTCTATGCGGATGGAGGTTTCTCTGGTTTTTATAATAATTAATTAATCAATACATTTTCCTTTATTAGCGCTGCGATGGTTTGTTCGATACTTGTTCTCATTCGAAATCGATAAAACATTATCACTTTTATCTTCATTAAGGCGTTATACCTAACTTCCGTAAAGCTAGTATAACTCTTAACTTTCAAAACCAAATATTACTCTTCCTTGAAATGATTCTTTTGAAATACTTCAAGTTCTTTATTATCACACATCAAGTCAGTTATAAGTCAAATTAGTTATCTTTTAAAAACCACAAAGCATTTTCTTACCTACATAAAACTGTTATAACCAACTTCCCATAAAGCGGTTATAACACTTTATGTTTTAAATAATCAAATACATTTAACACGTATCGTCTACCGTCTTACATAGTTATACACATATCATGCTAGAAAGATAGGAAGATGTTCACATACCTCGCGGCGATTATCGACTAATAGCAAAACGCTCCAGTACCTCAAACCGTCGGCTACACCTTAAGCCAAGTAGATCACGCCATCGTAGTACTTGACCTATAAAGGCCCTGGCGCTATTAACATCTAGATCTCAGCGTAGAATATTCTCTGGAAAATTCAGCGGCACCTCCCCCATGACGCGTAAATCTCCTCCTCTGTCGAGGCTGCTAGCAGGCGACAACTCCCAGAGAGGGGGTTATGCGTCTAATCGGGCGTGTACAATTCTACTTCACGGTAATGCTACACAAGTCTAATGTCTGATCCTATGTAATTACGATTCGGTTCTCTTCTTTAAATTGGGCTTAAGTCAAAAGACATTGCGCAAAACTATGTTCGATTCTATATATAGTATACTTCAACTATATATTTCTACAACATATAATTCCAATAACAATAGGGGACAAGATTATTTACCTCGATAAGCCCAAAATTATCCAAGTTAAAAGTCGATCTGAGCAGCGTTTAGCTCTACTCAAGGTGCTCGACCCGGCTCCAAACAACCCTTAGAAGTTCTACGCAACTTCTACTTAGCACTTCAACCGACTATGAAGGTTTTCCTTAGGGTTTCGTTTAGTGGCTAAAAGAAGTATAATAGTATTTCTGGGCTTTTCGTATAGAGGGTACTTGGAAATACTACAAAGGTTTTGGGCTAGAGTATTTTGGCATTACAACAATACTTGGATAAGTATTTCTATACCACCAAGGGGGGTATTTATAGGACATTCAATGGCCAAGATCAAGCCAAGTGGGGGGCAAGTGGAGGGTCAAGATTTGGACATGTGCTTGTGGGTCCCACCTTATCAATCTACCACACAAATATCCTACCAACTACTTGACAAAAACTTAAAGGCAAAACGTGGCATTTCGTCCCAACAATTCCGCCACTTGAGGGTGACACTTGTCACCCTCTCGTTGGTCCAAAATATTTCGTCTCTCGGAAAAATCCGCAAAAATAATAAATGACATAGCCGGAATTTTCCCTCATGAAAACTTTGTAAAACGTTTCGTCGGAAAACGATTCTTTTAGTGAGTTGTGTACAAAATTTTCGGCCCTAGCCTAACTTTAAGGCTCAAACTTCTCTACGTACGTCCTCACGTACATACTCTGGAAATACGGGGTATAACATTCTCCCCTCCTTAGAAACATTCATCCCGAATGTTCCTTCTCAAGACAGATAACAATCAAGTTCCTCTTAGAAGGATATTACAGAATAGAATTGAACTGTTATCACAGTAGAAGGGTATAAAAGAAGAATAATTGAACTGTACTCACATAGGACTATTTTCTGATGGTGTATAACTTACGGGTAGGAAGTGCTGCCCAAATTTCCGTGAATAGAGAACCCTGCTTGGAAACATTTACTGAGAATAGTGCAGGCGTTGATAGACGTATTTGACTATTATAGGCTGATTCTCTGCGCGCGACATATTCGACTTGGCAGGTGGAGTTCGCCAAGAAGGTATGTGATTCTTCTTATACTCTTGAGCATGATATTTTAAATATATATAGTACGGTAGACATACGTGTGTTAACTGAATAATAAATACGGCAATGTCTTCGGACTTAAGCCTGAATAATAACTACGGCAATGTCTTTTGACTTAAGCCTGAATAATAAGAATCTTGATACATTTCAAAGAATCTTTGAATCATTTTTAGCGAAGAAGAGCAGTTGGTTTTTGAACAAAAGCTTAAGAGTTATACTAGCTTTATGGGAAGTTAGGTATAACAACTTAAGAAAGATAAAAAGAACTTTTTACTTATTTGCTTATAAAAACCTTGTATTGATTTCTGTAAGGTGTAGTAAGATTGATTGATAAATAGACATATTATGATGCTACGTGGGTTAGTGTCTTATGATGTTGTGAAAGGAGTCATTCTTGTTGTGCTTACGTTGCTAAGCGGTAAGTCGATTATCTTGTTATTATATCACCTACCCCGACTTGTTATCTGAGGGCTTGCCACCCGATGCGAAGTCTATATGGCCTATGCGGTCTGTGAGACTATGCGGGCTGCGGGAGTTCGAGTTGATCATTCGGGTGTTTTAGCGATGCGGGATGCCCTATGCGATCTGTGTGACTATGCGGTCTATTGAGACTATGCGGTGCGGGAGTCGAGGAGAGTGCAGGGGTTAGCTACCGATCGAGAATACCTCATGCGGATGCATGTGTGACTATGCGGACTACGGGAAGTCGGGACTAGGCACGCATAATGATACTATGGGCGATTAGCCTTGCCGATCATTCGCGGCCTAGGAAAGAACGATTACATTATATCTATTAGTGTTCTTGTTTGTGATATGACACTACGTGCAATTGAGTGATTGTATTTGCAAATGGTTTTAAATACTTTAATTTCATTTAAGTACTTTCTGATTTCACATACTTAGTACTGTTGTCTTGACCTCGCTTCGGAACTGCGTTCATCACCGCGGTAAGAGGGCAGCGGTGCTAGATCCGCGTCCTTAGGATCTTTTGCGTTGGTGTCGGGAGCTCCATCTTATAGGAGAGCTCTACTTTTGGGTATGATCTCACTGTTGTAATTAGTTTTGTCTGATCGGGTATGGCGGGGCACTGTCGCCATAGTTGTTACATTCCTAGAAGTGCGTAGTCTGTTATGCAGTTGGGATATGCGCAAAACTTGAGTTATATATATATGCGAAAGGCAAACTTTCATCGGATAAAGCGTGTCTCATTTTACAAGCGTTTCATGTCTTGTTTTTATATTCCGATTACTCGATGTATGACTACTTGGGTGCGGGTAAGGCACGATCCACGAACCGGGCAGTCGTGACAAAAGTGGAATCGAGCGATTAATCCTCGGAAAGTGTCTGGACCGTATCTAGTAGAGTCTTGATTATCGGTGTGTTGTGCACCACACCAATAATCAGGAGGCTATAGGATATTTAGGATTGGTTTCCATTCTTCTCACTCTGAGATCGTGCCTTAGAGCTTTGTTATAAGTTGGACCCCTCTAACGTATTCCTTTTACATGCTGATTATGCCTCACGTAAAGGCAACCGGGCCCGAGAAGGGCAAAGCGGCCGAGGAGGCGCTAGTAGGACACGAAGATTCTGAGGCTCGAGGCCGATCTATGCGAGGCAGCCCGAGTTCCATAGCGCCGCCGGCCCAGTGAACCACAGTACCCACGCCTCGCATCCCACGGCACAGGGGCGGAGAGTTAGGAATACAAGGAGATGTGGTATTGGCTAGGATTGTGGCGAACATGAGGGCGGTGGATCTGGCGATTCAGTTCGGCCCAGTCATGCAGTGGTTCACCAGGAAGATAGTTTGAGGCTACGAGATTTCTGAGTTGTAGCCCGCGAGTTTTGCGGGTGGCGGAGGATGATCGCGAGGAGTTCATCCGTCGACTCTGAGAAGGATTATGAGGGTGATCGGGCGTCGGAGACCGAGTCGGTGATCTTCGGTTCGCGTCGGTGCGTGATACGCGATCGATTGGTTTGATCGTGGGAGTTATCGGGAGAACGCGTCCCGGCTACTTGGGATGAGTTCTCGGAGCTTTCCTCGCTCACTTCTTGCCTCGCGGATGAGGAGGCGCGGTAAACAGTTTTTATTCTTGAGGCGGAGGGGCGCCTGATTAGGAGTACAATGTCGAGTTCGATTCTTTGGCTCGATATGTCCCTGCATTGGTAGCGGATATGGAGGGCGGTGCATCGCTCGTCACGGGCTAGATGATTATATGGCGAGTCTTGTGCGGGTGTGTCTCTTGACCGAGCATGGACATTACGTATGCGAGCTCATGCGCTTGGATGCGAGGCGCGAGGCCGGCGAGTCGACAAATATCGGCATCGAGAAGAAGGCGAGGCGGCCGGTTCTTTTGGTGGTTCTCGGGTGGGCGGCCTCGGCGATCTAGATTTGCACCCGGCCGGCTCGAGCACTCCCATCATTGTCGGTCTGACGAGTATTGAGGCGGTCGGGGCGGGACTTGATTTCCATGGTAGCAAGGGTGCTAACGGTCGAAGTGCGCTCGGTGTGTCCGTTGTGGTAGATTCCATTGCGGGAGGCTGTAGTACTACTCAGGGAGCTTGCTATACTTGTGGCGGCGGTCATTTTGCGAGAGTTTGTCAGGCCAGGCGGCGGCGGTGGTAGGGCTCGGCCCTACGAGTGCATTTCGGCTCCGTCATCTCCTACGATTACTCGCCCGGAGGCGGGTACTCATGGGCGGTCGCGGCGGAGGTCATGGCGCGAGTCGATTCTAGCGTTCCTCGAGCGCATTTATGCCTTGTCGGTAGGAAGGATCGGGAGGCCTCGCGATGTCGTCCACGGTACTTTATCGGTTCCCGGTTATGATGTATGCGGCTTTGATAGATCGGGTTCTACTCTGTCTATATATCTCCCCTTATTGCTAGTAGGATAGGGATAGAGCACGAGTCCATAGACCACTTCGAGTAACTACGCGATGAGTGATTCGGTGGTAGCTCGGCGGGTATATAGGGCTTGTCCGGTGACCATATCTGATCGTCGGACCCTGGCGGACTTGATAGAGTTGGACATGGCGATTCGATGTGATCGTGGGTATGGATTGGCTAGCTTCTTGCTACGCCAATGTAGGCTGCGAGAGAAAGTGAGTGCGGTTCGATTTCTGAGGCCGGTTGTTGAGTGGGAGGAACATTTGTATCGCGAGGGTAGGTTTATTTCTTACCTCGAGGCTAGGAAGATGGTGCGAAGGGTATATCTACCATCGTTCGGGTGTTTGATCTTGAAGGCTGCGGTACCAGTTTTGATCGATTCGATGGTCGAGAGAGTTCCCAGGCGTGTTTCAGACGACCTCGGGTATCCCTCACGAGAGGAGATTGAGTTTTGTATAGATGTGTTAAAGACACTCGGCTTTATTTCCATTCCGCCATATAGAATGGCTTTGCCGAGTTGAGAGAGTTGAAGGACCGGTGAGAGATTTCTTTGGAGAAAGGGCTTCATCCGGACCTAGTGTTTCTCCACAGGGAGCGCGGTATTGTTCGTGAAGAAAAAGAAGGGCGGGGCAGCTGCGCATGTGTGTTGATTACAGGCAGCTGAACAAGGTGACCATTAATAACAGATACCCCCTTCCCAGGATTGATGATTTGTTCGATAAGTTGCAGGGCGCGAGATGTTTCCCCAAGATTGATCTGCGATCGGGCTATCATCAGGTACGAGTCAGAGAGGCGGATGTCCCTAGGACTGCATTCGGACGTGCGGGCATTATGAGTTCGGTCATGTCTTTTGGGTTGACGATGCTCGGCGGTATTCATGGATTTGATGAACCGAGTGTTCAAACCATTTTGGACACATTGTGATAGTGTTCATTGATGATATCTTGGTTTATTCTCGCTCGAGGCGAGCAGCGGAGCATTTGAGGCTGTCTTGTGATTCTCGGGACCAGCGATTATCGCCAAGTTTTCCAAATGTGAGTTTTGGTTAGCCGGTGGCTTTTCTTGGGCATATTATGGTGATGGCATTAGTGAATCTGACGAAGATCAAGCGATCGGGACTTGGCCTAGACCATTACTCAGACGAGAGGTTCGCGATTTTACGGGCCTTGCGAGTTATTATCGGCACCGTAGATAAGTTTGCTTCTATCTACTGCACCATTGACTAGGTGACTCGGAAAGCGGCTAAGTTTGATGGTGATGCTTGTGGCGGGTTTCGATTCTTGAAGGAGGCGGCGGCGCCCCGTTCTTACTCTTCCGGAGAGGTCGGATGGTTATGTCGTGTATTGTGATCGTCGGGCATCGGGCTGGGATGTGTGTTGATCGCGAGGTAGAGTTATAAGCGTCGCATCGCGGCAAGAAACACGAGGAACTACCCGCGTGATTTGGAGTTGGCGTGGTGATTCAGCTTTGAAGATCTGGAGAGCCTTATTTGTATGGGGTTGGCGTGGATATTTATACGGACCACAGAGCCTCGGTATATCTTCGACGGAAGGAGGTGAACTTCTGGCGAGGCGGTGGTTAGAAGTTGCTTAAGGATTATGATGTTGATATCTGTACCACGGGAAGGCGATGTTGTGGCGGATGCTCTTAGTCGTAGGTCGATGGGAGCCTATCGGATGTGCAGCAGAGAGGAGGACATAGTTAAGTGATTTGCATCGATTAGCGAGCCTTGGTATGCATTTGATTGATTACGATAGCGGTGGGGTTCGAGTTCGTGAGGTTGCGAGTCTTCCGTCGTCGAGAGGTGAAGAGGCAGCAGTTTGAGGATCGGTTTTGATTCGGTATCGTGATACGACTCTTACGTGAGGAAGGTCCTTTTGAGTACTTTGAAGGGTGCTAAGGTTTGAGGCGAGTTGTGTGTTCGGATGTTTGAGGACTTGGCGGAGTTCTAGGAAGCACGGTAGCGGCGTTACTCTATCCGTCGAGTCGACCAAGATGTACCACGACGCCCAGATCGTGTATTGGTGGGATGGCTTGAAGAGGGCGTTGCGAGTTAAGTAGCTCGATGCGTGTTGTCGGCGGTGAAGGTAGAGCACGAGGCACGGTGGTTTGTTAAAACGATAGAGATCGACACGGAAGTGGGAGGTGATCAGCATAGACTTTATCACGGGATTACCTCGCACTCGGAGAGACATGATTCTATATGGGTTATCGTCGGCGGTGACGAAATCAGCCCACTTTCTTCCGTCGGGCGACTTTTGGTGAGGATTATGCGGACTTTACATCAGAGATCGTCATCTGCATGGAGTCCCTATTTCGATCATATCAGACAGAGCCCGGTTACGGCTAACTTACGGAGGTCTTTCGAAGTGTTTAGGGGCCTTGGTGAGCACAGTCTTGCATTCCATCCGCAGCAGACGGACGGTGGCGCCTATCTGAACTCTTGAGGATATCTTTGCGAGCTTTGTGTTATCGACCGAGGGTAGTGGGAGGATCATTTGCCTCTAGTTGAGTTTGCGTATAATAACTACCACTCCGGTATTGAGATGGCGCCTTATGAGGCCTTGTATGGGAGGAAGTGCGGTCGCCCGATAAGCTGGTTCGATATGGGCGAGTGCGATTAGTAGGACGGACTTGGTGCAGCGGCGATGGATAAGGTGAAGCTTATCGAGGCGGCTATTGTGTGAGTTGGCGAAGTCATATCACGAGATCATCGTCGTCGGCATGGAGTTCGAGCTTGATGATTGGGTTTTCTGAAGGTGTCACCCATGAAGGTGTGATGAGATTCGGAAAGAAAGGAAACTTCGGCCCAGTACATTGGGCCTATCAGTTGTCGCGAGGTAAGCAAGGTTACTACGAGTTGAATCTGCCGTCCGTCTGGAAGCGGTGCATCCGATGTTCATGTTTCTATCTTTGAGAGATGTATCGAGGATCCGTCTAGGGTACACCGTTGGCGATGTCGGTGTGGGGTTGCTCGTATGAGAGATTCCCATGGCGATAATCGATGCGTCGAGTTAAGCGTCTGCGGACTGGGGCGTGGCTTCCGTCAAAGTCTTGTGGCGGAGCGACCTCGGGGAGAGATGGCGTGGGAAGGCGAGGAGGACATGAGCGAAGTATCTCACTTTATTCCCACACCTCCGGGTAATTCACTTTCCTACTTGTAAATTTTAAATTATCGTTTATGCCTAAGTGTTGTTTTGTGGCCATGTGTGGCAACTTTGCTATTTAAGCTTTTAGTTAAGCGTCTTGGGAAGGAACATTCGGGACGAATGTTTCTAAGGAAGGAGAATGTTATACCCGTATTTCGAGGAGTATGCGTGAGGCGTGCGTCACAGTTTAGCTTAAGAAGTTTAGGCATGGGGCGTTTTTGGGCCTGACTCACTAAAAGAATCATTTTCCGGCGAAGCGTTTTACACAACTCGCGTAGGGTAAATTCGGCTATGTCATTTCTAATTTTTGCGGATTTTTCCGAGAGGCGAAACATTTGGACCAGCGAGAGGCGACACTTGTCACCTCTCATTGATGGATGTGGGCGGCAATAGGGCGATTGGAATGGCTATTTTGTCATGGAGTTGGTAGGATATTTTGTGTGATAGTTGGATAAGGTACACTTGCCCAAATCTTGACCTTACACTTGCCTTGCACTTGGCGTCATCTTGGCCATTGGTTGGCCTTTGCTTGACCTATAAATACCCCCAAGATGAAGAGTTCTTCATCCACAAACAAACTTTCAAGTCTAAAATCCTCCCTCTCCCTTGGCATTTCGTCAACACCCCTTCCCCCCTCTGCCTAAGTGGCTTGGCGAGAAACCTCACATACAAGAAGCCCTGGCGAAACCTACCCACCTTGGTAGAAAAGTTGTCTTCAGTGTAGTTACTATACCAAAATATCTAGCCCAAATCCAGTATAGTATTTAGTAGAAGTTGTTGGAAACTTCTAGGGTTGTTGGAGCTATCGGACGTTCGGACTAGGAGCTAAACCTCGCTCGGGATCGACTTTTATCTAGGATATTATTGGGCTTACAGAGGTAAATAATCTTATCCTTCTTTTATAATTAGAGAATGCATATTGTAGAAGTATAGGAATAAGTATAAATACTTAGAAGGATATTCTGAGAATAGAATTGAGTATTATCACGGTGAAGGGTATAAAGAAGAATAATTGGCTGTACTCACATGGAATTTGTTTCTGATGGTTGTATAACTTACTAGGGTAGGAAGTGCTGCCCAAATTTCCGTAGAATAGAGAACCCTCTGCTTGAAGCATTTCTGGAGAATAGTCTAGGCGTTGATAGGCGTGTTGACTATTATAGGCTGATTCTGTAGCGACATATTCGACTTGGCGGTGGAGTTAGCGAAGGTATGTGATTCTTCCTATACTCTTGAGCATGATATTTTAAATATATATAGTACGGTAGGCGTCGTGTGTTAAGCGAATAATAAATCACGGCAATGTCTTGGACTTAAGCTGAATAATAACTACGGCAATGTCTTTTGACTTAAGCACGAATAATAAGAATCTTGATACATTTCAAAAGAATCTTGAATCATTTTTACGAAGAACAGGTTGGTTTTGAACAAAAGCTTAAGAGTTATACTAGCTTTATGGGAAGTTAGGTATAACAACTTAAGAAAGATAAAAGAAGCTGTTTACTTATTTGCTTATAAAAACATTGTATTGATTTACGTAAGGTGTAGTAAGATTGATTGATAAATAGACATATTATGATGCTTCGTGGGTTAGTGTCTTATGATGTTGTGAAAGAGTCATTCTTGTTGTGCTTACGTTGCTAAGCGGTAAGTCGGTTATCTTGTTATTATATCACCTACCCGCCGACTTGTTATCACAGGGCTTGCCACCCTTGATGCGGGTCTATATGGCTATGCGATGCAGTGAAACTATGCGGGCTAGGCGTTCGAGTTGATCATTCGGGTGTTTTAGCCGTCACGAGGATGCCCTATGCGATGCGTGTGACTATCACGGTCTATTGAGACTATGCGGTGCGGGAGTCGAGGAGAATGCAGAAATCGGCTACCCCGTCGAGAATACCTCATGCGGGTGCATGTGTGACTATGCGGACTACTGAAGTCGAGGACTAGGCACGCATAATGATACTATGGGCGATTGGCCTTGCTTGATCATTCGCGGCCTAGGAAAGACCGGTTACATTATATCTATTAGTGTTCTTGTTTGTGATATGACCTACGTGCAATTGAAGCCGATTGTATTTGCAAATGGTTTTAAATACTTTGATTTCATTTAAGTACTTTCTGATTTCACATACTTGGTACTGTTATCTTGACCTCGCTTGAAGCTGCGTTCATCTGCGGTAAGAGCAGCAGTGCTAGATCCGCGTCCTTATGATCTTTTGCGTTGGTGTCGGAGCTCCGTGTACCGGAGGCTCTACTTTTAGGTATGATCTCCTGTTGTAATTAGTTTTGTCTGATCGAGGTATGGCGGAATACTGTCGCCATAGTTATTTACATTCCTAGAGGTTTGTAGTCTGTTATGCAGTTGGGATGTAGCGCAAAACTTGGGTTATATATATATCGAAAGGCAAGCTTTTCATCAGATAAAGCGTGTCTCATTTTACAAGTTTCATGTCTTGTTTTTATATTCATTGATTACGATGTATGACTACTTGGGTGCGGGTAAGGCACGATCCACGAGCCGAGCGGGTCGTGACACTGTTTCCGTCCGGAACAATCTTACCTATACGGTCATGAAAGCTACCACTTCCATTTTACCACGAGAATTTTCCCCTGATTACTCTACGTATGCTTATACATTACGACAAGATCACGCAAAAATCTTGTACTCAAGGCGGCGCTACATCTAAGGTCTCAGCGTAATATTCTAAGGTTCATTATTTTCTCACCCCGAGCTTACCGCTTTTCGCTAATCGAGCTTCTAAATCACATTTTAGCCTGAGCTATCCGAGCATAGCACTAAACACGTCATCATAACATCAATCATACAAAGCTCTAGAGGTTAAGGATATACACGAAAATAGGCGGTTGAAGGACCGCTAAACACAGGAACTCCAGTGACCTCTAAGTGGCTGTCGGTGTATGAACATCTGCGTAGCTATGGAAGGTGAAGAACCCGCAAGATCTAGTAGTTTGTGCTATCCCACGATGCTACCCACAGTCGGGCGATCTCGTCAAATGGCCTGTCGGCGCAAGTATAACAATCTCCCAAACCGATCTGACATTCCCTCTATGGGCTTTACCCACAGCGGTCACACTGAGATCGGGTGGCCTCGTCCGTGACACTACTCGCGAAAATCTGAGCACAGGAGCCACGACTGCTCTGAATATTCCAAGCGTCCAGGCGGCGGTGGGGACCACTTGAATGCTTGGCGGAGGCACATAAGCGCTTTCTTCTTTGAGGCGGTCGCCTCGAAAGTCACCAAGGACCGTCTATTACGGCCCTCTTCTGGCGATCTCGGTCATTCCGTCGATCTCTCGCGCTCGCGTCAGTGCATAAGCTGCGTGCGGGCAATGTCCGTGCGGTGAAGAGCTACACCCGACAACTCTGCTGGGTAATCATGAGCCACCGTAACATATCGGTGCACTCGATCCTCCATACTAGCTACTAGCGGGGCGTCTGCAGGGCGATGAGTCGAACTCATTGTACTCCCCGCGCGGATGCCGCCGTAATACCAAAAATGCATCGGCGAGCCGCCTTGTGGCGCCCGAACGGGCGTCCAGTGCACTACCGGGCACCCTAGTGATCTGACATCGAGAGAAAATCGCGGAAATAAAAAAACATGAACATGAATTAAGAGACATGATAAATAAGCAGAGCAAGCAAGGTTGCCTTGGTATAAATACATAAACACGAACAATTATCCTTTTACAAACCACACTTGCAGTTTCTGGACCTCTAAGATTTACAACGACAATGGCCAGGACGGGGCCGCCATACCACAGATGTACAAGAACCTACAACTCGGGGACACATGCAAAGATAAGCCTCGGAGCGGAGCTTCCCAATCTGCTGACTGTGATCCTATGGCGGGGATCACGGCCGATGTACCTCTGCGGCGTGAGCAGCCCGAAAATTCGATACAGTACCAAGTATGTGAGCGCAAAATCATAAATGAAATCATACTAGTCTATATAAGCGGGAGACATGTATGATAACCAAACTACGATTCCTGCATAAAGCGGTCATGTCGATCGAGGACTCGCGCCCTCAGTCATCACTCAAATATAACTATGGGTCTCACGCCCACAGCATCAATCATGTTAGCATTATGGCGCGTGCCGGAATTACGCCGGTGTAGACATGTCCATGATGCAACAATAATACCAATGCCCGGCCGCGTGCCCGGAATTCTACCTGCGGTGTAGACACGTCCATGTGACATCAGCAACAAGCGGTAATCAAAATGGAAACATGCGCGTGGAATTCTCCGTCATTTGCCGGCCGTCGAGTAAGTTCTCGACAAGTCAGCGGCCTCTATCGAGGAAGCGGTAACCGCAGAAATACCACACTTGCACAGCCGAGGCTATCATCACGGCGTAGGCAAGTTTCACAACAACAAGCATAGGCGAGTTTCACAACAACAAGCATAGGCAAGTTTCACAACAACAAGCGTAGGCAAGTTTCACAACAACTCAGTACTTTCATTTTATGCCAAAGTCAGGTTTTAACCCTGAAGTACTACATCGTTAAGTTCTTTTAAAGAGATCCATTACTTTTATAAAGTCACCCGATACGTAGTATTAGAATGACCAACCCGCGTTCCTTTTCAAAATCAAGTAACAACATTCTTTTCCTAAGTTCGGTTTGCATAGTTTTGATTACTCAAACTTCCGTTTTCAAATGGTTTCATAGTTCCCAAACTTAATCATGATTCCTTTTAGAACAATTGAGTAATATATGTCTCACGTGAGAGTAGGTTATTCTTGTTTACAACATTCTTATTCTGACCGTGATGCAGAAAATGTATATCATTTTGTCTCGTCTTAGTTTCTATGCGGATGGAGGTTTCTCTTGGTTTTTAATACGATACATCATTATTGATACATTTTCCTTTATTATTTCTGCGATGAGTGCAATAGATACGTTCGATTTCGAAATCGATAAAACATTATCCATAAATAAACCAAGTACTCATTACTCATGAATGAGGTTTCACTGAAACATTCACATTAAAACAAATAAGTTGAGTCTCTTATCTTATAAGATCAAGTCTCTTAACTTCTAACATCGATAAACCATTTTCTTTACCTCTTAAGACATTATACCTAACTCATAAAGCTAGTATAACTCTTTTTAAAACCTTTAAAACCGAGTGTTACTCTTCAAAGCGATTTATAAATCTTTTGAAATACATCAAATCCTTTATTATAACAAGCCGATTATAATTCACATCGATTACCTTTTAAAACCACAAGTATTTTCTTACCTTCATAAAGTTGTTATAACGACTTCCCGTAAAGCCGTTATAACACTTTATGTTTTAAAAACAATCAAACACGATTAACACGTATGCGTCTACCGTACTACATAGTTCACGCATATCGTACTAGAAGAGATAGGAAGAGGTTCGCATACCTCGCGACGATTATCGACAATAAGCAAAAAGCTCCAAGTACTACAACGCTGGCCCTTTCCACTCGCCGAGTAGAATACGCTACTCTTAATCTTTCACCTAAAAGGTCCTGGCGTCTATTAACTTTTAAACACGCAGTTCCGTTTCTCTCTGAAAATTGGCGGCACCTCCCCGCCACAGCGTAAATCTCCTCTTACATCGGCGACTACCAAGCCAACGGGGGTTTACCGTCTAGCAGGGCGTGTACAATTCTACTCGATATCTACCAAATCTCTGTGATACGGTCAATGTAAATCTGATTGATTCTTTCTTTATTCTTGAGCTTAAGTCAAGACATTGCCACAAACTAGGTTGATTCTATATATAGTATACCTCAACTATATATTCTTAACAGCGTGTAATTTCCAATTACAAATAGAGGACAAGATAATTACCTCGATAAGCCCATAATTATCAAGTTAAATGTCGGTCCTTATGACGTTTAGCTCGACTCGGGTGCTCGTCGCTCAAACAACCCTTAGAAGTTCTAACCAACTTCTACCTAAATCTTCAACCAATCGATGAAGATTTCCTTAGGGTTTTGGTTTGAGACTAAAGGGACAAAGGTAGTATTTAGGGCTCTGCGTAAAGTATCTTTGGAATACTACAAGGTACAAGGCTAAGGTATTTTGGGAATTATAACAATACTAGGGAGTATTTCTATACCCTGACAAGGGTATTATACAAAAACAACTAGGCTAGGGGTACCCACTGGCAACCACAGGGGAGGAGGAGGCCTCGGCGAGACTCTCAAAGAGGGGATGAGTTGGGCGAACTCGACACTAGAGGAGGGAGGATTTTAGGCTTGGAAGGTTTCATTTGTGGATGAAGAGTTCATCAACATAAGGGTATTTATAGCAAACCGAAGGCCACGATGGCGAAGATCTGCCAAGTGCAAGGCAAGTGTAAGGCGAGATCAAGCCAAGTGCGCCAACCCCTACTCACAAAACATTGCACCAAACAAGCCACAAAACAAGGCCAAAACAAGGCACAAAACAAGGCACGCGATAGGACCAGCGTGAGCCAAAGATCAAGCCAAAGCGTGAACCACTTGCGCGGGCGCCTTGACTTGCTTCCGATGAGGGTGACACGTATCACCTCCGTTAGTCCAAAATGTTTCGTCTCTCGGAAAAATCCATAAAATTTAAAAAGGACATAGCCGGAATTTTCCATGAGATTATGTAAAGCGTTTAGTTGAAAACGACTGGCAGGGTGTTGTGCACAAATGTCATTCGGCCAAGCCACGCAGGCGGGGTGACACGTGTCACCCTCCATTGGCCCAATAAAACATCTTAGAAAATATCCTGATGGCCAAAATCTGAAAACAAGTGGGCCCAAAGCCAGTAAATTTCTCAGTGGGCCCAGCGTGACCATATCAGAAAATAAAATTCCATAATTCTCTAATATTCGAAGTCAGAATACCAAATCTGGGAATCAATTCCTATTAACGAACCTTTTTCCTTCACAAAACGGAAACTTTTAGTGGAAAAAATCGCCTCTTTCTTCCTTTCCGATCTTTCGCCATTATTCGTCGTGCGTCATACGTGCAATACTGCGGAAATCTGAGGTATAACAGCCTCCTCATACGTGGAGGCAAAAATGTGCTGAAATGCCTTGAGAACTTCGTCCCGTTTAGGTGAAGTGCATTCTCTCCAGAGGCGGCTCGCGAATCAAACGATCATTCGCGGTATCCGCGTCGATGCGAACCTAGGACCGATGACTCGGTCTCCGATGCCTTGATCACTCATGATCCGGTATGCGTCGGATGAACTCCTGCGGATCATCCTCAGGTCTCGTCCCATAAAACTCTGGCGGGTTCTGACTTCGAGAAAATCGTAGCCTCGAACTATCGATCTAGGGTGAACGGCTGGTACTCAGGCTAACTGCGTCGACTATCCTCATATCGGCCTGACCACGGCCAATAACTGGGCCAACCCCTTGTAACCCATCTCCTCTGCTCCGGTGTGGGTGAGGCTCGATCTTGTGGTCTCTGTAGAGGCGCATTCTTCCACTCGCGACTCACTCTGCCGCTTGCCGCCACGGGCACGGTTGCCTTGCGGAGGCATAAGCGGTAAAGCGAGATCACGTCGGAGGGTCCGACTTACAACCGGCTCAGGCACGATCTCGGAATGAGAAGAAGAAACCAATCCTAAATGTCCTGCGACCTCGATTATAGATGTAGTGCGCAGCCGCGATAATCGAAGACTCTGCTAGACGATGCAGCCAGACGCTTTCGAGGACTAAGCGCTCACGATACCACTTTTGTCACGACCCGATCCAGGGCCGTGGCGGTGTCTTACCGAGCACCCTGGTGATACAACATCGAGAAAACCGTGAAATAAAAAAACTTAAACATACAATTAGATATGGATCAAGATAAAAAGAAAAATAGGCTGACCAAAGCGGTTTGCCTTTACTGCATATATATATATATCGACATTTGAGCGATTACAATCCTTACAGCCACACTTGCAGCGATTACTCACGGACCTCGAAGATTTTTACAACAACTATGGCCACGGGGCCCGCCGTACCACAGATGTACAGAACCTACGGACTCGAGGGTAACGTACCAAAAGATAAGCCTCAGAGGAGCAGGCTTCCCGATGCGGAAATGTGATCCTATGGCGGGGATCGGCGGCCGATGTACCTCTGCTGCTGCGGCATGAGCGCATTGAAGAAGTCGATGCAGCAGTGCAGTATGTGGCGAAAATCGTAAATGAAATCATAATAGTCTATATAAAGAAGGAGACATGTATGATAACCAAACTACGATTACCTGACGTATAGCAGCGATCATATCAGTCGAGGACTCGCGCCTCCAAACATCACTGCGTGCAGAATTCGCTTCATCACTGCGGCGATGATATAACAACACTAAGGTATACATGAACACGGTGTCACGACCCGTTCGGCGTGGTAGTGCACTTACCGGGCACCTGGTGATCTGACATCGAGAAAAACAGTGAAATAAAAACATAAACATTTAAATATACATGGATCAAGATAAAAGAAAATAGGCCAACCAAAATGGTTGCCTTTCAACATATATATATATATAGACATTTGAGCGATTCTGATCCTTACAGCCACGCCACTTGATCTCTGGACCTCTAAGATTTATCTGACAATTATGGCGGGACGGGGCGCCGTACCACAGATGTACAAGAACCTACGGACTGAGGTAACATGCCAAAAAGATAAGCCTCCGAAAGAAGCGGAGCTTCCAATCTGTTGAAATGTGATCCTAAGCGCGGGGATCGATGCGGATGTACCTCTACTGCGGCGTGCGGCCAGAGAAAGTCGATCTGCCAGTGCAGTATGTGAAGCGTAAATATTGTAAATGAAATCATAATAGTCTATATAAGCGAGACATGTATGATAGCAAACTTCTGATGCACGTATAACGATTATATCAAATCGGGGACTCGCGCTCTCAGTCATTACTCAAATATAATTATGGGTCTCGCCCATGCGTCAATCATGCAGTGGAATACCTTCTCGCCTAAACGATCTATGATATGATAACACGAAGTACACCGAACACCGAGCCTACCTGATGCCAAGCCGTACTAACAATCTGATACAACCAAACCACGAAGGCGACGCGGCAGAAATCTGGCCGACTACCACATACCAAGGCCGCGTGGCGGCGGGGCAAATGCGAGGGCTAACTGCCGGTGTACGATGCCATATCCACGAGACTTCATCACTACGGCTGAGCGGCAAGCGGTCGAGGGCTAACTACGGTGCAGGCGAATCAGCCACGAGAGGCAAGGCGAAAGCCGACCACGGTACCAAGGCGAGCGATGAAACCTGCGTGGAAGCTAGTCCGTGGAATAACACTGTCAACGTGGCGTGCACGTGGAATTCTCCGTCCTTTGCGATGCGTCCAAATAAGTTATCAACAAGTCAATGACCTCCGTGAGAGCGGTAGTATAGAAACACAATTCTTGCACAACAAAGGCTATCACAACAAGCATAGGCAAGTTTCACAACAACAAGCATAGGCAAGTTATACCTGACTCAGTACTTTCATTTTATGTCAAAGTCAGGTTTTAACCTAAAGTACTACGTATGTTTAATTCCTTTTAAGAGATCAGTTCCTTTTATAAAGTCACCCGATACCCTTAGTATAAAAATAGAGTGACTTACATCTTTTAAGTAAACCAAAACAACTTCATACTTTCCTTTTAAAACCAAATTAAGGCAATACCGTACATGCTTTTTGACAAAACACTTCTCTTTTTAAAGTCAAGTTACCACTTTAAAACGATGATAAAACCGTTCTTTTGTTCTCGTAAAGTCGTTATAACTAACTTCCCATAAAGTTGTTATAACACTTTATATTTTAAACAATTTAAGACAAAACAATGCCTTTCTTTTCCTAAGGTTCGGTTTGCCTAATTTGATTACTCAAGTCTATTTATTTTAGAAAAGTTTCATAGTTGATGTCTTAATCTCTTTTAAAACAATTGAGTAACATATGCCATATGTGTGCGGTTTCATTCTTGTTTATAACCATTAAAGACCGTGATCTAGAAAATGTAATATCATTTTGTCTCGTCTTAGCTTACATGCGGATGGAGGTTTCTTGGTTTTAATAATACTTCATTAGTCATTACATTTCCTTTATTATGACTGCGGTGGTTTATCGATACTCGTTACGATTTCGAAATCGGTAAAAACATTTATTCCTTTTAAAAACCAAGTACTCATTACTCATGAATGAGGTTTCACACAAAATTCATATTAATTTATTTAAGTCAAGTCTCTTATCTTTTAGGATCAAGTCTCTTAACTTTTAAAATCAATAAACCATTCATTTACCTCACTTAAAGCGTTATACCTAACTTCCCGTAAAGCTAGTATAACTCTTATGTTTTCAAAACCAAGTATTACTCTTCTTTCAAAAGGATTCTTAATCTTTTGAAATCTTGAAGATGCTTTATTATTCGGGCTTAAGTCAAAGACATTAGTAACACTACGTTCGATTAACAGCGTCATGTCTACCGTACTATATATATGTTCCTTTAAAATATTTCAAGTTCTTATTATTAGGGCTTAAGTCAAAAGACATTGCATCTGATTATATTCGATTAACACACGTCACGTCTACGTACTATATATATTATCGGGCTTAAGTCAAAGACATTGCCACACGTATGTCTACCGTACTATATCTATTCTTTTTAAAATACTTCATGCTCGAGTATAGGAAGAATCACATACCTGCGATGATTATCGCTATAAGCAAAAGCTCGCGGCTATAACGCTAGCCTTGTCCACCATAAGTAGCACGTGCTGCTTGCGAACATTCGACCAATAAAGGTTATCGGTCTCTGTAAATACAGTCCTATGTAAATACTGATTTAATCTTACTCTAATATTCTACGATGTGATTTGATTCGAGTCTATTTTGTAATATCCTTACATTACAATTCAAATCTCTTACATGAATCTTATATTCATTTCGATACAACTCACAGTATGTAATTCCCAATTACAATAGAAGAACAATAGTATTTACCTCGATGAGCCCAAAATTATCCAAGTATATAAGTCGCTCACGACGGCGTTAAGCTCACTCTACGAGTGCTCGATCCGCTCCAACAACCGCTTAGAAGTTCTCGCGACCACTTAACACTTCAGCCGTATGAAGGTTTTCCTTAGGGTTTTGTTTAGTGGCTAAAGGAAAGTATAATAGTATTTCCGACTCTACGTATAGAGTAACTTTGGAAAGTACTCTGGTATTTGGGATAAAGTATTTGGGCATTATAACAATACTTGGAGAGTATTTCTATACCTGAGGGGTATTATCTGAAAACAACTAGGCTAGGGGTTTCTCGTGAGAAGCCATTTCAGGGAGGGGGTGTGGCGGACGAAACTCAGAGGAGGGAGTAGTTTGAGACTTAGAGAAATGCTCAAGTTTGGATGAAATAACTCTTGACAGGGGTATTTATAGGTCAAGAAATGGCCAACCGATGGCCAAGATCAAAGACAAGTGTTAGGCAAGTGTAGGGTGGGGATTTGGACGTGTGTAAGTGGGTCCACTTGCTCATCAACTACACAAAATATCTCACAAATATCCTGCCTAACCTTGACTACAGCCAAGGCACAAAAGCGTGCCATCTTGCACCTTTGCTAGTCCGCTAGTTGAGGGTGACACATGTCACGCTCCGTTGATCGAAATATTTCGTCTCTCGGAAAAATCCAAAAATTATAAATGACATAGTGGTATTTTTCGCCATGCAAGTCTTGTAAAGCGTTTAGTCGAAAACGACTCTTTCGGCACTGTGTACAATTTCGAACCTAGCCTAACTTTGGGCTCCACTTTTTCTCGTCGTCCTCGCGTCGTACTGCGGAAATCTGGTATAAAATTCTCCCTCGCCCAGAAACATTAGTCGAATGTTCCTTCTCAAGACGGATAGCGATGAAGTTCTTACGATACCACTTTTGTCACGACCGTTCGGGGCAGTGGTAGTGCTACCGGGCACCTGGTGATACAACATCGAGAAAAAACGGTGAAATAAAAACTTAAACAAGTTTCGATGCCATACATGGCCATAAACATAACACCGCGTTCTCTTGCCGTACTCGTCGTGCCCTCGCCGAACACTTGAACTCTTCTGGTATCGTACCGTACTTTAGTCAATGCTTTAGTTTCCAAAACTTTGGAGTCACCACCTCGAACTTGGTCGTCTTACTAGCCTCGATCTCCTTAAGGCCATTCCGGCCTTCGCGATCCGCTCGTCGAACACGTCCACGAACCCATCGATGGTCATCTAAACTTGGGCCTAGCACCCTCGTGACCTACCGCTGGCGGGACCACCCGAGCGGCCAGCCGAAGCAGGCGGCGGGTTGGCCAGAATGGACCCGACCAACAACGCGTGACTCTTGTTCCGATCCGGAACAATCTTACCTATCTGGTCATGAAGCTACCACTTCCATTTACACCACCCGGGAATTTTCCCACAACTACTCGCGTATACTTATACATTCAGACAAAGATCACTTGCAAAGTCTTGTACTCGAGGCGGCCTTATCTAAGGTCTCAATTGTAATATTCTAAGGTTAATCATTTTCTACTTTAAACACCCACTTTTCACTGACCAGTTTAAATCACATTTTAGCCTGAAAGCTATCCGAACATAACACTAAACACATCATCATAACATCAATACATTCAAAACTCTAGAGGTTAAGGATATACGAAATAGGCGGTTCAAGGCGCTAAGCGGGAACTTCCACCATGACTCTGTAGCTGTAGGTGTATGAGCGTCTGCCTAGCTATGGAAGGTGAAGAACCATGCATTGCTGCTAGTAGTCTGTGCTATCTACCCGGCGCTACACAGTGGACAGTCGCCGGATAGCCTGTTGGCGCAAGAATAACAATCTCCCAAGGCGATGCGACCTCTCCCTTATGAAGTTTTCCCTGGCGGCCACCCAGCTGAGACAAGGCGACCTCGTCCGTGAGCACTCACTCCTGAAAATCTGAAACACAGGAGCCTGAGGCGCTCTGAATATCCGAAGGTCCCGAGGCTGTGGAGGACCACTGCATGCGGAGGTACATAACTAGTACTGCTGGGCGGTCCGCCTCGAAAGTTATCAAGGACCTGCTTGCAGCCTCCTGGCGATCTTGGTCATTCGCGATTTCTCGCTCCACACGTCAAGTGCATAAGCTGCATCGCGGCAATGTCGTGCGGTGAAGAGCTACCAACAACTCTGCTAGGTAATCGTGAGCCACGTAACATATGGTGCACTCGATCCTCCATACTAGCTACTGGCGGGGGCGTCGAGCGATGAGTCGAACTCCACATTGTACTCGAGCCGTGCGCGGATTACGCATGACACCAAAAATCTGTCGGCGAGCCCTCGCCATCGTGGAGGCGAGAAATGTCACGAAAGGCCTCACGAGAACTCGTTCCATCACGGTGGAAGTGCGTGCTCTCACCGGGACAGCTCATGAATCAAACCGGTCATTGCGGTATCACGCGGTGATGCGAACCTAGGACCACCGACTCGATCTCGATGCGCCAGTCACTCGTGATCCGGTAATTGTCGGATGAACTCCTGCGGATCATCCTCGGGCCTCGACCCGTAAAACTGGCGACTCTGACTCGGAAAATCCCGTAGCCTCGAACTACTCGATCTAGGGTGAACCACTGGTGCTTCACCGCTGCGTCGGCCTATCCTCAGTCGCCTGACCACGGCGTTGGCGGGCCCATCGCGTAACCCATCTCCTCTGCTCCAGTTGTGGGGCGGAGGCTCGATGCGTGGTCTCAGAGGCTGCGCGTTGCTCTACTCGCATGACTCCTCTGCCTTGCCGCTTCGGGCGGGTTGCCTTGCGGCGGGCATAAGCGGCACAAGCGAGATCGTCGAGAGGGTCGACTTACAACACTCACAGGCGCGATCTCGGAATGAGAAGAATGAAACCAATCTAAATGTCCTGCGGCCTCACGATCATAGATGTGGTGCCGCGGCATCGATAATCAAGACTCTACTAGACACGGTTTGTAGACACTTTGAGGACTAAGCGCTCACGATACCACTTTTATCGCGACCCGTTCAGGGGCCGTGACTGTGCCTTACCGGGCACCACTAGTGATATAACATCGAGAGAAAAACCGGAAATAAAAACTTAAACATTTAAATAGACATGGATCAAGATAAAAGAAAATAGGCCAACCAAAGCAGTTGTCTTTCAACATATATATATATAGACATTTGAGCGATTCACAGTCCTTACAACCTACCCCTTGCTACTGGACCTCTAAGATTTATCTGACAACTATGGCGGGCGGGGCCGCCATACCCTGAATGTCTGAGAACCTCTGGACTCGGAGTAGCATGCAAAAGATAAGCCTCGAAAGAAGCGGAGCTTCCCAATCTGTTGAAATGTGATCCTAAGCGAGGATCGATGGCGATGTACCTCTACTGCTTGGCATGAGCGCGACCCAGGAGGTCGATCTGACGGTGCAGTATGTGAAGCTGTAATCACGTAAATGAAATCATAATAGTCTATATAAGCGGGGAGACATGTATGATAACCAAACTACACGACATGCGTATAACGATTATATCAAATCGGGGACTCGCGCTCTCAGTCATTACTCGAATATAATGATGGGTCTCGCGCCCATGCGTCAATCGTGCGTGGAATACCTTCACTCGCCGGCGGTCTATGATATGATAACACCGAAGTACACACGAACACCAAGCCCTACGATGCCAAAGCCGTACTAACAATACAATACAACCGAACCACGAAGGCGACCTGCGGGCAAATCGGCGACTACGGATCTGAGGCCGCGTGGCGGCCGGGCAATGCGAGGCTAACTACGGTACGAGGCGTATCCGCGAGACCGTCACTACAGCGAGCGGGGCAAGTCACGAGGGCTAACTACGGTGTACGAGGCGAATCGACCACGAGGCGGGGCAAGTGCAAGCCACCACGGTACCAAGGCGGCGATGAAACCTCGTGGAGAGCTAGTCCGTGGAATAACACTATCAGCGGGAGGCGTGCAGTGGAATTCTGCTCCTTTGCGATGCGTCCAAGTAAGTTCTCGACAAGTCAACGGCCGTCCATGAGAGGCAGCGGTAGTATAAACACAATTCTTGCACAATGAAGGTTATCACGACAAGCGTAGGCAAGTTTCACAACAACAAGCATAGGCGAGTTATACCTGACTCAAGGTACTTTCATTTTATGTCAAAGTCAGGTTTTAACCCTAAGTACTACGTATGTTAAATTCCTTTTAAGAGATCAGTTCCTTTTATAAAGTCACCCGATACCATTAGTATAAAAATAGAGTGACTTACGTCTTTTAAGTAAACCAAAACAACTTCCATACTTTCCTTTTAAAACCAAATTAAGGCAATACCATGCCTTCTTTTTGGACCAAAACACTTCTCTTTTTAAAGTCAAGTTACCACTTTAAAACCAATGATAAAACCATAACATGTTCTCGTAAAGTCGTTATAACTAACTTCCCATAAAGTGTTATAACACTTTATGTTTTAAACCAATTTAAGACAAAACAATGCCTTTCTTTTCCCTAAGGTTCGGTTGCCTAATTTCAATTACTCGAGTCTCTTTATTTTAGAAAAGTTTCATAGTTCAATGTCTTAATCTCTTTAAAACAATTGAGTAACATATGCCATATGTGTGGCGGTTTCATTCTTGTTTATAACCATTAAAGCGACCATGATCTAGAAAATGTAATATCATTTTGTCTCATCTTAGCTTATGCGGATGGAGGTTTCTACTGGTTTTAATAATGCTTCATTAGTCATTACATTTCACTTTATTATGTTGCGGTGGTTTGTCGATACTCGTTACGATTTCGAAATCGATAAAACATTTATTCCTTTTTAAAAACCAAGTACTCATTACTCATGAATGAGGTTTCACCTAAAATTCATATTAATTTATTTAAGTCAAGTCTCTTATCTTTTAGGATCAAGTCTCTTAACTTTTAAAATCAATAAACCATTCATTTTACCTCACTTAAAGCGTTATACCTAACTTTCCATAAAGCTAGTATAACTCTTATGTTTTCAAAACCAAGTATTACTCTTCTTTTCAAAAGGATTCTTAATCTTTTGAAATACTTCAAGATGCTTTATTATTAGGCTTAAGTCGAAAGACATTGCCGTAACACTACGTTCGGTTAACAGCGTCGCGTCATACTATATATATGTTCATTTAAAATATTTCAAGGTTCTTATTATTAGGGCTTAAGTCAAAAGACATTGCTTGTACAATTATATTCGATTAACTGCGTCGTCTAGGTACTATATATATATTATTGGGCTTAAGTCAAAGACATTGCCATAGCGTCGTTCAGTACTATATCTATTCTTTTAAAATACTTAATGCTCGAGTATAGGAAGAATCACATTACCTCGCGATGATTATCACTATAAGCAAAACGCGGCTATAACGACTAGCATTGTCCACCTTCTAAGTAGCATCTGCTTGCGAACATTCGACGATAAAGGTTATCGATCTGCTGTAAATCTGTTTTAATCTTACACAATATTAACTAACGATGTGATTTCGGTTCAAGTCTGATACGTAATATCCTTCTATTACGGTTCAAATCTCTTACATGAATCTTATATTCATTTGATACAACTACGGTATGTAATTCCCAATTACAATAGAAGAATGATGGTATTTACCTCGATGAGCCCAAAATTATCCAAGTATATAAGTAAGCTCACGAGCGGCGTTAAGCTCCTACTCAGAGTGCTCGATCCGCTCAAAGCAACCCTTAGAAGTTCTCACAGCTTCAACAACACTTCAACCGACTATGAAGGTTTTCCTTTGGGTTTTGTTTAGTGGCTAAAGGAAAGTATAATAGTATTTCGGACTCTACGTATAGAGGTAACTTTGGAAAGTACTACAGGTATTTGGGCTAAAGTATTTGGGCATTATAACAATGCTTGAGAGTATTTCTATACCTGAGGGGTATTATCACGAAAACAACTAGGCTGGGGAGGGGTTTCTCGTGAGAAGGCTCGCGAGGGAGGGTGTGGCGGGGTGAAACTCGAGAGGGAGGGAGTAGTTTGAGACTTAGAGAAATGCTCAGTTTGGATGAAATAACTCTTGACAAGAGGGGTATTTATAGGTCAAGAAATGGCCAACAATGGAGCAAGATCCAAGACAAGTGTTAGGCAAGTGTAGGGTGGGGATTTGGACATGTGTAAGTGGGTCCCACTTGCTCATCAACTACACAAAATATGTCACAAATATCCTACCTAACCTTGACTACAACGAGGCACAAAAAGCGTGCCATCTTGCCTTTGCGATCCGCTGGATTGAGGTGACACATATCACCCTCCGTTGATCAAAATATTTACGTCTCTCGGAAAAATCACTTAAAAATTATAAATGACATAGCCGTATTTTTCGCCATGGAAGTCTTGTAAAAAGCGTTTAGTCGAAGCAGCTCTTTTAAACTTGTATTTCGAACCTAGCTTTAACTTTAAGGCTCCACTTTCTACGTCGTCCTCGCGTGCACGTACTGCGGAAATACGGGTATAACAACCGGTCCCGCTGTGTCATAAAAACGTCACGGGGCAAGTAACTACGGATCCGACCGTACCCAATGTCTGTACAACCATATCATGGTGACCGTGGCAAGTCTGATAGCCTCACGGTCACTGCGCCACGTAGGCGGCGTGGGGCAAGTGAATCGACTCGCGCGGATCGCAACCGTAAGTCAGCTCCGTCCAAATGCTTCGCGTGACCATGCGTGGCAAGTGCACTAGCCTCGCGACTCACTCACTGCGCCCACGTAGGCGGCGGGGCAAGTGAATCGGTAGAACGAATCCTGGCCGTAAGTCCACGATGCTTAGCGCGAAGGCGACGCGTGGCAAGTGCGATAACCTATGCGGATCCACTGCGTCCACGTGGGCGGCGGGGACAAGTAAGCAGACTCGCACGATCCTGGCAAGTAAGTCCGATGCCGCCATAAATAACCGCTAATGGTCACGTGTCCGCGAGAATCCGTCGTCGGTGTGAGCGTACCCGTATGATGATAATGGAAGCATGCAGTGGAATCTTCCGTCCGCTGCGAATGCGTCGAGTAAGTTCTCAACAAGTCAGCGACCTCCATGAGGCAGCGATAGCATAGAAACACAATTCTTGCACAACAAAAGGCTATCAAAGCAAGCCTAGGCAAGTTACGACAACAACGCGTGACCAAGTTACCACGACTCAAGGTACTTTCATTTTTATGCTAAAGTTGGGTTTTAACCTAAAGTACTCACGTCGTTAAATTCCTTTTAAAGATCCATTCCTTTTATAAAAGTCACCCGATACCGTAGTATAAAATTAGAGTGACTCACATTTTAAGTAAGCAGAACACTTCATTTTTCTAAAAATCAAGTATGACATTCTTTTCAGAAAGTTCGGTTTGCCTAATTCCAATTACTCAAGTCTCTTTATTTTAGAAAAGTTTCATAGTTCAATGTCTTAATCTCTTTTAAAACAATTGAGTAACATATGTCATATGTGTGGCGATTTATTCTTGTTTATAACCGTGCTTATTAGCGACCATGATACAGAAAATGTAATATCATTACCAACTTATCTTAGCTTCTATGCGGATGGAGGTTTCTCTGGTTTTTATAATAATTAATTAATCAATACATTTTCCTTTATTAGCACTGCGATGGTTTGTTCGATACTTGTTCTCATTCGAAATCGGTAAAACATTATCCACTTTTATCTTCGCCCAAGGCGTTATACCTAACTTCCCGTAAAGCTAGTATAACTCTTAAGCTTTCAAAACCAAATATTACTCTTCCTTCAAAATGATTCTTTTGAAATACTTCAAGTTCTTTATTATCACCACGTCAAGTCGATTTATAAGTCAAATCGATTTATCTTTTAAAAACCACTGGCATTTTCTTTCTTCGTAAATTTGTTATAACACTTCCCATAAAGTAGTTATAACACATATTTTAAACCAATCAAATACATTTTAACACGTATGCGTCTACCGTACTACATAGTTATACACATATCATGCTAGAAAAGATAGGAAGAGGTTCACATACCTGCGGCGATTATCATTAATGGCAGCACTCGAAGTACCTCAAGCAGTCGGCTGCCTTAAGTCAAGTAGATCACGCCATCATTAGTACTTCAACCTATAAAGGCCACAGCGCCTATTAACATCTAGATCTCAACGTAGAATATTCTCTGAAAATTAGTGACACCTCCATGGCACGGCGTAAATCTCACTCATCGAGGCACGCTATGAGCGAACAACTCCGAGAGGGGGTTATCGTCTAATCGGGCGTGTACAATTCTACTTCAGTAATGCTACACAAGTCTGCATGTACGGTCTATGTAATTACGATTCGGTTCTCTTCTTTAGATACGTGTATTGGTGGGATGGCTTGAAGAAGGCGTTCTGCGAGTTAAATGCTCGGTGCCCGTGTTGTCGGCGGTGGTAGAGCACGAGAGGCACAGTGGTTTATTCTGAGCGATTGAGATCCGACACGAAGTGGAGGTAATCAACATGGACTTCATCGCGGGATTACCTGCGCGGAGGAGCGTGATTCTATATGGGTTATAAATCGCGGTAGCGAAATCAACCCACTTTCTTCCGTCGGGCGGCTTTTAGTGAGGTTATGCGGACTTTACATCCGAAGATCGTCCGGTGCATGAGTCACTGCCGATCATATCGAGGCAGGGGAGAGCCGGTTACGGCTAGCTTACGGAGAGTCGCTTCGAGAGGAGTTTGAAGGGGCCTTGCGGTGAGCTTGGAAGTCTTTTGCATTTCATCCACAGACGGACGGACGAATGAGGGGCGGAGCGCACTATCCGGACTGCGAGGATATCTTTGCCGAGCTTTGTGTTATTGACTTTGATGGTAGTTGAGAGGATCATTTGCCTCTAGTTTGAGTTAAGCGTATAATAATAGCTACCACTCAGGTATTCGGATAGCGCGCCTTATAGAGGCCTTGTATGGGAGAAGTGCAGATAGCCTATAGGTTGGTTCGATGTGGGCGAGAGTGCAGCTAGTGGGACCAGATTTGAGTACGGCGGGCGATGGATAAGAGTGAAGCTTGCTCCAAGGCGGTATTGCGACTGGCTACGAGTCGTGTAAATGTCATTATCACGTCATCGCCGTCGTCGTATCTTGAGTTGAGGAGTTCATGATTGGATTTTCTAAAGTGTCACCCATGAAGAGTGTGATGAGACCGGGAAGAAGGAGCTCATTAAAGTACACGTTAGGCGCGTTTAGATTGTCCGCGCGGGGGTAGGCAAGGTTACTGCAGTTAGATCTATGCCGTCCGTCAGAGGAAGCGGTCGTCCGGTGTTTCGTATCGTATCTATCATGAGGAGATGTATTGGGGATCCATCTGGAAAGGTGCACCCGATTAGCGATGTCCAGGTGACGGGTTATACGTGTGAGAGATTCATGGCGATAGTCGATCGGCCGGGTTAGGCGTCTGCGGGCGACGAAGGGCGTGGCTGAGTCAAAGTCTTGTGGCTGGAAACGAGCTCGAGGAGGAGTTGACATGGGAAGCGAGGAGGACATGAGGCGGAAGTAATGTCTCACCTATTCCCACCTCGAGTAAATTCACTTTCTGCATAACTGTAAATTTTCGTTGCTCGTTATGCCTAAGTGTTGTTTGTGGCGTGTGGCATTTGCAAAGCTATTTAAGTTATGAAAAATCTTATCGTTAAGCGTGTTGGGAAGGAACATTCGGGACGAATGTTTCTAAGTGAGGGAGAATGTTATACCGTATTTCAGTATGCGTGGGGAATACGTCTGAAAGTTAACGCTTAAAGATTAGGCGAGTTGAAGTATTGCCTGACTACTCGGCTTAAAGAGATAAGCGTTTTCCGAGCGAAAGCGTTTCCCACAGCGACTTTCGTAGGATAAATTACGGCTATGCCATTTCTAATTTTTCGCGGATTTTTCGAGAGGCGAAACATTTTGGACCAGCGGGAGAGCGACACTTAGCACCACTCCACGATTGGTGGACTTAATCGTCCATTTGGGACGAATTAGCTAAGCAATGGCACGTTTTTGTGCCTTGTGCACAAGTCGAGAGTTGGTAGGATATTTGTGTATAGTTAATCCTCACCCCTACCACTTGCGCTTTGCACTTTGTCTAAATCTTGGCCATTGGTTGGCCCTTCTTGACCAAATATTATAAATACCCGCTTAAGATGAAGAGTTCTTCGTCATCACAAAGCTTCAAGTCTTGAAAATCCTCTCACTCTCCTTTTTGTAGATCTTTTAAGTCTGACCTCACTCCACTCCCTTGTGAAGGCCATGGCCGAATACCCTAGCACTAGCCAAAAATCTACCCACCTCCCTTGGTAGAAAGTTGCCTTAACTTGTATTGTGATAATGCCCAGAAATACCACTAGCCCAAATGCCTTACTACTT